>CM027120.1:65956181-66177417 GCA_015476505.1 Urochloa ruziziensis | reverse complement strand
ACAGGTGAAGTGTCCGGTCGAGTGCCTGCGACCACCGCGACCAGAGCCCTCTCAAGAGCGACCTTGTTGGAGGCAACCTCCAACGTGCGTGGAACGATGCACACCTCCATCTTCGGACGGCTACCAGGGTCACCCAACGGTAGTGGTGATGGGGGCGGGGTCGCAGCAGCTGTCGCGTGTCCCAGCGAATGACCATGGGAGGGAGGGGCTGAGGGAGTGGAGCCCACCGCGTCAGAGCCCGTCGGCGTCACAGAACCTGTGACTCGTGCAGGAGCGGATTGCCTCCGCCGCTGCCTCTGAGTGTCACGACCTCGGGCGACGACCGGCTATCGACGGAGTGCCAGAGCCGAGGTGGCAGGGGAGGGCCATGGTGCACATCCGCACCACCGGGGCACAATGGTCCCATACCGCAGTCTCCCGTAGCCCCCCTCCCCCTCCCTCCCCTCCCCTCCCCCCCCCCCCCCCCCCACACGCGCGACTGCAGCAGGGTCGGTAGCACGCCGCGTAGCGGCCGGGGTGGCACGGCCCGTAGGCGGAGGAGCACGACCAGGGACCGGCGGCACATGACCGGTGGCCTGGAGAGGGCAACCACCACCAACCACAACACGACCGGTGGAACCACGAAGTGGAGGAGGGGGCACCCCGGCCGCCAGTCCTCAGGGGCGCCCGGGAAACCTGTGGTCGTGGGCACTCATGGAAGCGGTGGCCGAGCCGGTTACAGTTGAAGCACCTTGCAGCGGTGGGGCAGTGGGCAGCCACATGGTTGCCACTGAAGCAGTTGAAATACCAACCCACCAGATTAGCCGGCACCATGCGGGGAGGGGGGGGGGGGGGGGACGGCGAGTGTGATGGCGACGTAGAAGCCCGGCGCTTGCGAGGCCCGACCACCTCCGACCCCTCATCATCCACCAGCGCTGCCGGGGCAGCCCGTGGCTGGCCGCGCCTAGCAGCCACCATGAAACCTCCCGCCGGCGTAGGAGGAGGCAGGATGGTGGCTGAGGCGGGGGTCGGGGCGACGACCTTGGAGCAGGAAGCCCCGTCACCGAGGTGCGCGATGAGCGACGGGGACAGGCGGCCGACCGGCGGAGACAGAAAGTGACCAAACCGAAGCGGACCGGCCACCTGAGTGACCATGGGAGCAGGCACGGACGGGAAGCACCCGAACCGGGGCGGTGGTGGAGGCAGCTCGCACGGTGAAGGAGGCCCGGCCCGTCAGAGGAGCGCCGGTGAGGACGAGGGGGTCCGAGCCGGGGACGGGATCCCTATCCCCTGGAGCACCTCGCTGAAGGTAGGGGAGTGGGGGCGGCGCTCCTCCTCGCGGTTAGCTAGGCGAGGCGACGCAGGGGAGTCGGAGCCCGACGCGGGGTACTCCCAGAGCTCCCCTGCGGAGGGGATGGAGTGGCCGGGCTTTGAGGACCCCGGCTTTGGCGCACCTGCAGGAGCAGGACGGCAGGGCGAGGTCGGGGAGCGGCCATCCATGGCAGAGGCGGAGGAGTCGGCGCCTGGGAAGGGAAGGGGCACGGTCACGGAAGGAAGGCGGAGCGGGCGGAGCTCGCGCCAGGGGAGGTAGGAGGCGCCGGGGAAAGTTGGAGCGGGCGGCGCCGACGCCGGGGAAGGGAAAGGGAGTGGTGCGGGCGGGTTGGCGCCGGGGAAGGGGAGGAAGGGGCAGGGCCGGCTCTAGGGGGAGGGCAGCAGGGGCGACGGCCTGGGGCCCATGGAGTCCGGGGGCCCATCATAGCATAGGTGCTTAATAGTTAGGAATAGTTAATACTACATGTAAACTTAAACTTGGCAAATCAGCCCACTAGCAAATCAACAAATCAGCCCATGAATCATACAGGAGAGGAAACGATAGCACATGCCCATACGTACGTACAGCCGAGTAAACGACGTTTAGTTCCCTAATCCCGAATCCCTACGACCGGCCGACCGCCGCCAGTAGCGACGTTTGACGTTTCATCTTCCTCCTAGCTTCTCACTCGGCAATGGCGATCGGCGAAACGGAGGCGACGAGATGACGACCGGCAAGGTATTTCAACGGGCCCTTATCTTCTAGCTTGCCCAAGGGCCCTTGAAATTCTAGAGCCGGCCCTGGGAAGGGGGTGCGGGTGGAGTGGCTGACGACGCCGGAGTGAGTGCCGGTGGGAGGCTCTGGACGCCGGCGCCGGAGTGGCGTTCGGCGGGGGCAGGGTGGGGGCGGCAGCGGTTAGGTCATGGCCGATCTCCACATACGTGCCACGAGGAGAGAAGCCGAGGGGACAGGCGGAACGAGCGCGAGGAAGGGGTCTTGGATCTGCGGCAGCGTGGGCGAAGGAGGCCGGGGCCGGGAGATCGGCCGGCGGCGGTGGGGTGGCGGCGCGGAGGCGGGGGGTGTCGCAGGGAAGAAGACCCGTCCGAGCCGTTTTTTTCGCCACGAAGATTTAGTAAGAAAGAGAATCTGCAAGATTTGTTAATATCTGTCAAGAGTCCTACCTATTGTTCTATTGCATTGAAGACCTGAAAGTCATATAGATACAAAGTCTAGTGAAACAAAGGCGAGTGTCTTTCATTGACCCATTTTTTTGTTAATGTAATTTGAGGTACTGGATTATTTGTTTATGCAAAAAAACAAAGAAAAATACACCAGCCATCCAAAGTGCATGGCCTATAATGAACATCTTTTCCTACTCATAATTCGGATTAAAGATTAGAGAGCAGAAAGATGCTTAATTATCTATTCCGATCCAGTGCCCAAACTGCAATTGGACTCAAACAATACTCATTTCTTCTCTACCCTGTTTTCCTATGGAACAGCGTACATAGCTGACGAGTGACGAGCAGAGAGGATAAGGTTCTAACATGAATTTAGTTGAGATTCGTCCCTTCCCGGTATATTAAGGAAGTAAAATGGCAAATGTAGGTGTTGCATCAAATTAAAAATGGGTTCAGAGTGCACTGAACTATTATAAACTGTGTAAAATGAAAGCATCATCTTAAAGCGCCATTGGGAGGGCATTGACATTTATTTCAGACCATAAGGAATAGATACGGGGACACAATATGTTGGAAGATGAAAGCATCAATATTCAGAATAGTGAGCCATACTTGACACATCATCAAAACGCACATGATCCATATTTTTTATTAATTTAAAACCTAATTTAGACATCTTCAGGAATTACTTGGACAAGAACAACCTAGCATGATAGTTAATGAGCAAACGAAGGTATATGCATTAACTCTAAATATCATAAAATTTCGAATGGATTTAAAACTAGATCTATGATTTTTTTTAGAAAAGTAAAAATTGGACGTTCGCAATTGATTCATGGGCTGCCATCACATTCTCGTAGGTCAGATGGACATGCAAATTGGACAGTCTCAATGCATAGTTTAAACACATGGACAGTCTCAGTGCATGTTTTAAATAAACACATTGCTGATGACATGGATAACCCATTTCCTCGTGACAAAATTATAATTCTGTTCAGGAAAAAAAATTACAAAACATGCTCCATGCAGTATATATAAAATAATTCTGTGCATACATCACTAGTCCATTCACTACAAACTCTTATCAGTATTGGCTGAAAAATGCGTTTACATCAACCAACAATGATGGCCCGTGTTGTCTTCTAAGGAGACGCATGTTAACTTAACGTAAGAGAGGTGGTTTTTTCAGATGCGAATTTTCCGTGTATTGTATCCGACGAAGGGGCTCGTTGGATCTGTTAGGATTAACAGTGATCAATAGACACCTTTAGGAAGAGACACCTTTACTGTATAGACACCTCTTCTAGAGAGACACCCTTTCATAGAAAGGCACCCTTTGGGCTTGTATATATATGTAACTCACAGCACAATAATCAATCATCAGTTCCCATTTCATTTTCACTTAACACGTTATATATATCGCGCGTGAGCCAACGTTTTTTTACCGCGGTTTTCTCGATTTTTTTGGGGCGGCTAACCGGTCCGGTAAACCGGTCAAACCGGCTGGTTAACCAGTAGGAGCGGTTTGGTAGGGTCGGTTTTGAGCGGTAACGGGCCCTATTTAGCTACCGGACCGGACCGGTTTGACCGGTAGTCAAACCAGACCGGTTCCCAACGGTAAAAAAAACCCTGTGCGCGACACTATCGCGCGCCGGGAGAGGAGACGAAAATCGAGCCCATCAGCGATTTTGGCCCAAAGAACATGGCCTACACGTGGGAGCTGCCAGCATTTTTCTATTTCTACCTTTTTCTTTGTCTATGGCCTATAGCTTAGAGCCCACGACAATGTTTGTTTTTTTCTTTTATGTGACCACTGATGGCCCACGTAGATATGTTTCTAAATTATTTTCAAATGTATTTTTTTATTTTTTTGGCACGTGTTTCCCAATGTTTTTTTTCTTCTTATATCCCTTGATGTTAGGTTCTTTGTCCTTTCTATTTCATTTTATTATATTTTTCTTTTCTATTATCTTTCTTTCTCGTTTTCCATCTAATAATTTGTATTATTCATGGGATATTTGTGTTCTTATCCACGTTTTGAAGTATAATTGTGATTTTGCCCTTGTGTTTTTCAACCCTATAATTTTTCCCTTGACCATTGGCAAGTCAATGTGATTTTGCCCCTGCCCAATGGTCAAAACAAGAGCAAATTGGCAAAAAACCAAGGGCAGAATCATAAATACTTGTGAATATCTAAGGGCAAAATCACAAAGTTAAAAAAATGAGGGTAGAATCATAATTGCATTTAAAATTACGGGTAAAATTACATAAAAAGCATTATTCATACATAAATTACAATAATTTGTTCCTATGGTTCATTATTTTGTTAGATGTGTAAAATTATTTTTGTTTCGGATGCTAAATTATTTGTTCGCAGACTAAGTTTGTTCTGTGATGAGATTGGTTTGTTCATAGTGTTTAGTTTTTTTTTAACACAATCAAATGTTCGTGATGTTCAATCCTTTTGTTTGTGCCATACTACTTTTTTGTCCGTCTTGTTTAATCTTTTGTTCACAGAAAATAATCATTTGTTTGCGCTATTCAAATATTTGTTCGCTGTAGTCAGAATTAATTATTCCGTATTAGAAAATATATTTTTAAATATCATCGAAATATAGTTATGTAGTGTCTTGTTTTGAAGATCTTGTTATAATAAAATTAATAATGCAATCAGAATTTAATTTAGATACTTGATCTAGGAGTTATATATTTTAAAAAAACCGGTGAACACCTCTTGCATGTGGATGATGTTAGTGTTTTTGTGTTTTCTGCATGCCTGTATGCAGTCTCTCTCTGCTAATTATGTCATGCACATGCAAAAGCATAGAAAAAGTCTACTAAGCTCGAATGCGGCCCATCCCCACTTAGTTATTAGTTAAGCGCGGAACTGATTCTTCGACGATGGTTTGTGATCTGTCGCTGAAGGCAACATAGTCGTGCCCCTCGTTGGACACGTATTTTTAGCTAAAATGCACCTCCAATAATGACTTTGTCAGAGACGCGGATCGAAAAGATGTGTTTCTAATTGTCTTATGGAAACCAAAACAAATAGCAATTTTGAACGAATGTAGTGGTTGCGAAGCTCCAGAAAGTGCCCGCTAGCGTGGTGGAGCTGTCCTGTTCCGGGGCGGTGTTTGTCATCAGTTCAATTCTCCGTAGAAAAGAAAGTGCAAGGGATACGAGGCAGTCAGCATGAACGCCCAATACATGTAAGGGCAGCTCCAGTGCTTGCGTCGACTACAACTGCGCACAGGACCGAACTGAGAAATGGTTCGATCGCTGCTGTGTCAAAGTCGACTCGTGGGGCCCAACTCGTAGTAGTAAAAACAAAAAACCAGTGCACCCCGTTCTATTCCTGCCATGTGCAGAGTAATTTACTTGGCCAGTGCGGTGGGGTGCGTCAACAGCCATGCGCAACAACTATTTTTTACTTAGGCCTGGTTTAGTTTCAAAATTCAAAATCCAAAATTAATGTTTAGACACATGTATGGCATACTAAATGTAGGTAAAACCAAATCGCATTATATAGATGGACTGGAATTTGCGAGACGAATCCAATGAGTCTAATTAGGCTGTGATTAGACACTAAATTGCTACAGTAATGCTACAGTAAACATGTGCTAATGCCAGATTACTTAGGTTCATTAGGTTTGTCTCACGAATTCCAAACATAATCTGCAATTAGTTTTTTAATTAGTCTATGTTTAATACTTTAAATGTGAAAAGATTTCCTTCCAAAATCTTTTCAACGCGGAACTAAACACGGCCTTAGCTTCGTTCGACCGCTATTCCGTGGTCGATTTTACGTCTGACACACAACCATCGGAACTAAACACGGCCTTAGCTTCGTTCGACCGCTATTCCGTGGTCGATTTTACGTCTGACACACAACCATCGGTGCTCACAGTGTGGCGTGGATTGTTCGATTTTGTTGGCGTAGTGGTCGATTTTAAAGCAACACTGGAGCTGGCCTAATGCATACGTTTAGGCCTAATATATGGTATATACATTCAGGCCCAATACCTTGTACATACGTTTTGGCTCAATAGGGCTGGACGTCAAGTCAAAAACTCGCGAGCTAGCTCCACTCGTTCACGGCTCGGCTCGGTAGACTTTTTAATGAGCCGAGCTGCTAATTTTGCTCGTTTGGATAACGAGCCAGCTCGCAAGCTGCTCGCAAGCCAACCAAGCTAGAAGGCTAAGATCCTAACAAAAACAGCCAAGCTATTGAAGCCAAGCTGAGCTAGCAGAGCCAATCCATTCGTAGTAAAATCTGAAGTTTATAACTTTACTATTACTATTTTTTATATTTTGTATATGTTGAGGTGGTAATACTAAATTTACATTTAACTCATGAGCTCGTTCGAGCCTAACGAGCTGGCTCGCGAGCGTAACAAGCCGAGCCGAGCTAACCTTTTTGCTCGTTTTGTTAATGAGCCGAGCCGAGCTAGCTCGTTAGTCTAATGAGCCAGGCCGAGCCGAGCCGAGCCGGCTCGAGCTGGCTCGGCGTCCAGCCCTATGGCCCAATATCTGTAGTGAAGATATTTAGGCCCAATAGCTGCAGATATTTAGACCCACACACCTGCATGGGAAAAAATTGTGATCTGCACTCGAGGACATCAAGCTAAATGCGAAATGATACAAGCAGCCACCTGTTGGAACACATCGTACAATTCTGTTCCGTCTCTATAGGATAGTCGGGTAAATCAATTTGGCACGAAGCATGGAGAAATTGGGACAGCGGGCGTGGCAAAAAAACAGCAATCAGACTGGCCACGCAAGCAGTTGCACGGGTGGATGCCCTATCATAACCGTTTCTCTCAAAACCGGCTGTGATAGGTGGTTTGTGAAAGTTGTTTGTGTAATAGTGGAAGACTATCCTATGCCCTGGTGTCTAGTGCCTTGTACTGGTGTACGACAACAGCCAGCCCGGGCACGCCCGATTGGGAAGGAGGGGTCATCCGGCACGGCCGCACGGAACAGGGATGCGTATGTTGCGTATGTGTACAGTGTATGGCGTGGAACAATCAGACATGCTGACTCGTACATACACGATCGCGACACAGTGACCCGCTGGGGGCATGCCCGGTGCCCCGCGCGTACGCCGCCCACCTATCAAAATGTGAAACGACTACGACGGGTGCGGACGCATTTAAATTATATTTCCCTTTTTCATACACTTGTCAGAACCATCTTTGCATACAAGGAAGGCATCCAAATTTTTCAAATTTTGACCTCAAATGCAAGGCATTCTGGGCACATTTAAGTAATTGCACATTTGATTATTCTTTGAGTTGACAACATTAGTTTGGTTGATCGGTGAATTAATTGAAATGAGCTCGTTTTATCTGCAACAGTCATTACGATAACTAGACAACACAACTCCCCACATTATAACTCAGAGGTATACTACGCGTCTTTTGCCAATCCTCCTAATATATCTTGAAATCTCTAGGGTGTAACAGCCCAGAGCTTAATAAGATTGATAGAATACTCATATCAACAAGTTGCAACTTCTTTTCTGGAAGCTCATCTCGAAAGAACTCCGAGGTTAAGCGTGCTTCGCCTGGAGTAATTTCGGGATGGGTGACCGACCGAGAAGTCTTTCCCGGGTGCGCACGAGTGAGGACAAAGTGCATAGAAAAGACATGTGTTGGCTAGCTGGATAGTGACGTCGATCGACCTTCTACTCACAGTTGCAAGTATGGACATGGAGGATGATGCCATGCTTGCTTACACTCGCTAATCATAAAAGTGCACTAATACTTGCTTTGGATAGGTATCAACTGACCGATCACTTTGTTTCCTGTATCCATCAAAAGATCGGCAAGGGTAGTGCAATCTTGATCATTTGGCAAAAGAGATGATGCAATTCGGCAGCAAAAGTCCTCGCCTCCTGCCAATGTCACCACCATAATTTTCTTATATACATTCTCAACACTCATGTCCCTAAAGATTGAGTAAACTAATCTTAATTAGTTACTTTTGCAAGATCTTGCACATAGTTCGGACTGTTTCTAGCTCCACTTGTGTTGAAATTCCTAGAAGTTTCTTCGGTCATTCGCGTGCATGAACATGGAACGGTGAGAAAACTTTAGAAGAAGCAAGCCAATGGATCTTATCTCTTAAAATGAAGGAAAGAGCACTAGATTGATGTTGCAAAAAATGAAAAATACGTTGACAAATGGATCTCAGAAAAGTAAAGCGAGTATAACATATAGACAGTGCAGTGCATCAGCATAGGGATATTGGTATATAAACCTCGGTATACACCGCATCAAAGGCTATGTATGAATATAATGTGCACTTGTGTAAGAAAATATAACTATATATTTTCAGTCGTTGTATGAATGCTACCTATAAACACATATATTTTTAGTACATAGCCCTCAATCGCAAGTCATCTGATAACCTTCTTTTGCCATTTAGATTTTATTAGATCAATTTATAAGTTTCAAAGCCTACTCACTAACCACAACTGGTGCTACTTACTGCTGGTATAACAATAAATCTGACTTTTGCACCCAACCTATTCACTAACCACAACGGGTGCTACTTACGCCAGATCAGATGTGGAGTCGACGCTGCCCCGACGCCTCCATCGACCTCGCCCTGGCCGGATCCACTGACTTCGCTTGTCGGAGTGGCCTCCCGATGGGCGGATGCCGCCGGCCGCCGGAGAGGATTCATCTGCCGCCGCTGGTTCTGGGGAGAGGAGGCGCTCAGGATTTTTTGGTGAGAGAGATGCGTGCGACGAAGCGGTAGGAGAGGGAAACAGGCGGTGGCAATTGAGCGTAATTTTTGCAAAGTTGGCTCGTGACCGTGGGAAAACGGGAGGTGGAGCCGGTCGAAGCCACGTTTTCGGACTTCACCACGCTAATGGAAGCCGGAAACGGCTTCATGGCTGGCTTCACCCCGAAGCCAGGCCAAAAAAAAGTGTTTGGGAGGGCTTTAGCTAAAGCTAGAGCCCGGAGCCGATTTTGAAGCCCTCGCAAACACACCGTAGACATCTGCTACATGTACGACACTAGCTAGTGTTGTAGCTGGTATAGTGTAGAGTTGCATTTTTTACGGGACAATTTTTAAACTCTAGAATTGCATTTTTTCGGGACGGGTGAAGTAATTATATCTAACCTTATGAAACCGGGTGGTCTCGGTGGCCAGTCGGGGTTGCCACGTTAGTAAAATAATTTTTTACGGTCGGATTCATCTTTTACGGTGTTCATTTCTTTCGTTTAGCTCTCAACTGCCCGAAAAATATCTTCTCGTGCGCTCTCGCGAAGTACGTGAATGAATATAGTTAGGCCCAATACTGAATGATTATAGTTAGGCTCAATACCTGTATGTAAAAAGGGAAGTATATTAGCATCCCTCTGTTTTGACCTCGTGCTGACTTAGATACACGACGGGTGCTCGATCGGGTACCCGGCTCTTGGTGTCAGGGAGCCTGATTAGTTTATCTCCATGCCCTAGGCAACGGAAAGGTGAAATCGATGCCCGCCGGCCGGCGGGTACCCGAGCAGACAGCACAGCCTCGCCTTGACTCCTCCCCGGCGGGCCGGCAGCTAAATTGAAATGAAAATGGAAAAGGTGGAGTCTGGCGCAACCCGCCTCGCCCAAATCACATTAGTTTATCCGATCATGTGATACGACGGGAAGCAAAATCCAGCCGGGGTGCGCGCCGCGCGGGTACCCGAGCTCCCATCTGTCACGATCACGACCGGCCGTCCGGCTCTGAAACCTGCCTAAGAATGTCTCCAGTGGTTTCAAAGAAGAATCTTGGGTGGTATAGTTTATTTTACCCCACGTTCCAAATAATAAGAACCCATAAGTACAATACTTCCTAAATCAGCTTTTTTTATAAAATAATTTTAAAACTGATCTGAACTTGAATTCTCAGTACATGCTCGTGCTAGGAAAAACTAGCTACCATCCTTCTGTTCTGTGCGTTTTTCATTCATGGGTTTGGGATCGACCTTTTGTTTGGGATGTCCGAAAATAGAGTATAACTACTTTAAACATGGGTGGCCCGCGCCGGCAGCGGTGAGCCTGACTACTTTATTATACTTCTCTAAATGAAGCAAGGCAACGCAAAAGCAAAATCAATGCCCCCGGCCGGGTCTGATGTGGCGCCGGGTACCCGGCCCCCAGCCTGATTAGTTTAGTATTATAGTCTTACGTCAGCAAGATAATGGGTAGGACATGTCAGCAATATATGATGTGGAAGAGAGAGAAAATAGGAGAGAGAAGAGAGCAGCCGTCTCACGAGTCGACGACGGAAAGCGGGCGCAATGCCCTGTTTTTGTCAGATTGCCACCGCTGTCCACTCCTATTGTTCCACGATTGCAACTGTGCTGCACATAGCATTGATGGCTTGTGGGGCCGGTGAGCACCCACTCAGCTCTCTCGTGTGAGCTGGCCTGCCATGCGCCTGCTAGCCGGCGACTCTATAAACCTGCTCTTATCACATTATGCAAAGCAAAGCAAATTCCTGACCCGGGTGTGCGCGGCGCGGCCGGGTGCCCGAGCTCTGTCACATAGTTCCAAATAACAAACATACTACTTATTATTTATCCCGCACTTTTTTAAATATTTTTTAAATATAATTGATTGCTTTCAATGAATACATTTTTTTAAAACCATAACTAGACATGATTTTTCCTAAAAGGATGAATATATACTACATATTTTGAGCATAAGAAAAAAAGTTCCATTGTACATCCCTCACCGACCCATCCATAATTTACCTATGGTGGTTCTAATTTTTTCGAGGATTTTATTTCTGTTCCAAATCCCTTATTAGGGCTTGTTTGGATCCACTAGTTAATTATTAGCCAACTAATTTTAGCTATGATGGATCAAACAAAGCATGTAATAGAATATATAATCATCTCCTAATTAGCTGAACCCAAATTATCCACCTAGCTTCTACCTAGCTAATCCTAGTTAATTAAGTATGAAAACCAAATTACTCAAAGTTTTAGCAAAATTACAAACTCTGCCACTATTTGGGTGGATTCAATCAGAAACTAGGAAAAAACCAGCACATTCACGGGGATAACTGTGAACGATGCTATGCCTATGCATGGTGAGCTCTGGCACACCAAAGGCCGGGTACCCGGCCAGCGTCGTGTACAAGTCAGCAATATCCGTTTTACGAAATAGAAAAACGGCACGTTGCTCTCTCCCGCACAGTGTCACGATGCGCCACTCAGTCGGGCGCCCGAGCCTCCCCAATTGAATATGGAATTTCCAATTCTTGTCTTCAGGCACGCCGCCCCAAAGTTACAAATACCGATAGCAGCCACAGCATGATTCGTTGCCACTTTGCCCCTGCGTGCTCCCAAGCTACAAGACTACAAGCAAACCTCGATCACACATAGAGCATTGCACAGCCGCCTGCTAGGTTGATGGAGGGCTTGGAGGCCATGTCGGATGCCAGCCACGACACGTCCAAGCTGCCGGCAGCATTGATCTCGTTCGGTGCTGCCCTAAGCGCCGCGGCGCTCTCACTGATCATCTCTAAGGCTCCAGGAGGCATCTTCCTCCGTCTGCATGGTAGCACGCCCGTGTTCCTGTATTATGGTAGTCTCATAGCCATAGTGATCTTCGGGCTGGTCGAGGCTTCTTTCGGATACTGGGTGGTGTCACACAACTTGGGAGGTTGGCGCGCCATTGCCAAGACCATGCTCTGGTTTTCCATCTTGCCTCTGATACTTGTAACAGCTCTTGGAGGGACCGTGTTTCTAAAATAGTAGACAGATGTCCCCACGGTGTGTCGGTGCTTGTACCCCCGGGCCCCGGTACATGTATCATGTATGTGAGGAATTTTTTTATATATGATATTCACTACTAGAGAACTGGTCTTCAATCCCATACCGTAATGAACCTCCACAACCAGAATACGAATGTAGTCTGATAGATTCCAAAATCCCACGTCCTCATTTGTCTGCTTGGTAGTGGCCTGAGTCACGGAAAGCTCACGGCGAGGCCAAGAGTCTTTGCATATGCCATGGCGCACATGGCCAGCACGAGGCGGCTCAAGAGTGGATGTCACCCACCACCACCATTTGTTTTTTTACAGCTTTGTCTTGTGCTTGAACTTATATCTCTCTTCCACTTAATGAAAAACGCTGAACTCGGGAGAGCCCCCCCCCCCCCCCCGCATCGCTCCCGCAAGGCGACCGGGGGTTCCCTCGCGCCGTCGCCCCCAGCTACCAGCCCCCCTCCTTCTCCCTCTCACCGTCGCCCGAGCGGGCCGCCGTCGCCCGACGGCCGGTGAGGAAGGCGACGGCGAGGCGAATCGGCCGCTCCAGCAGGTTTTTTTTTCGCTACAGTACCGGTTTTTTTGGGAATAAAAACCGGTCTGGTAAACCGGTCAAACCGGCCGGTTAACCAGTAGAAGCGGTTTGGTAGGGTCGGTTTTGAGCGGTAACCGGCCCTATTATGCTACCGGACCGGACCGGTTTGACCGGTAACCGGTCAAACCGGACCGGTTACCAACGGTAAAAAAAACCCTGCGCTCCAGGCCCCGAGCGTCGATGCGGGGCGACGCGACGGGACGACAGCCGGGCGGCACGCTGGGGCGGCGATGGCGCGAATCCAGCCATGTCGTGGGCTGATCCACCTTCCCCGACGCCGGATCTACTGCCACCGAGCCACCACCGTGCGGGGAGACGGCGAGGGCCTGCGGCGGCCCAAACCCTAGCCGTCGCCACCGCCGCCCTCTTCCTCCACTTCGCGCACCCGACGCCGCCGCAGCCAGCCTCTCCTTCCCCTCTGCCCCTTTGCTACCGTCGCCCTCTCCCTCCCATCCGCCCCGACCGAGCGCCGCTGAGGGGTTCATGGCGCGTCGGCGCAGATCCGGTGGCGCCTAAGGGCGGATTCGGTCCACCCAGCGCCACCTCGCCGTCGTCGCCCTCTCCTCCCCCCGCCACCTCGCCACCGCCGTTGCCCTCTCCCTCCACTCTGCCCCCATCGACGCCGTCGTCTCCCTCCACTCTGCCCCTTGCCACCGCTGCCCTCCACCTCCATTCCAACAAGTTACAGGCGGCTCCATCCCCTCCATCTCCGCACCGTCTCTTCAACCCCCACAGTGGCCTCCACGTTCCGTTCAAGTGGATTGTCGGGAAGCACTGCGAAAGCTTTGAGCTGCTGGTCCGCTCGCCGGAGGCGACGCCCGTGGGCGCCGTTTCCCTCCTTGGAGGCGCCGATTTGGTGCATTCCCTTCTCCCGCTGGCACTCGGTCACCCATGGGGTTTCTCATCCCATTCCTCCGGCTCTTCTTCCATCCTCACCTTGCATACCCTTGCTTTGCTATACTCTATTTGATCAAGCTTGGATCTGGCACACTTTTCTACTAGGCTTCCTACTTCGTCTGCATCCTCTCTGCTTGGTTGTTGGTGGCGGCATTTGTCGGTGGCCCTCCCTCCTATGGGGCTTCCTTCCCCCACAGGGCATTGGAGGGCACTTGACACATTGGCAATCTGAGAAGCCAGCCTCTATTCTGGCTTATTGCGGGCAGCCACTCCGAGAGCACTATGGGCGACTCAGTGGAGCACGGCATCTGGCTGCAGGCTGACAAGTTTTGGTGTTATCGAGCAACCGACTGTAGCGGGGCTATATTCGTGTTCGAAAAAGTGCAGGCTTTTGTGGTTTCCTCTCCTGTCTGAAGCCGGGTTAGCGAGGACAGAGGGCTCGTTCTCTTCAAGTTGTTCATCCCCCTTCAACTCTCACCTCTCCTCGGAGGGCATCGGAGGGCATCGAGAAGAGTGGCAACCAGACGGCCAAGACAGGTACTTACCCCGTCTTGGTTAGATGAAGACTGGAGGTGAAGCTCACAAATGGGTTGTACGGCTTCGACAAGTACGTCGCTTGGAAATCGAGTAATCTAGTGATCGGCATGTTCTCATAGGGTGTAACTTGGAGTTGTGCTCCAACTTTACTTTGCTTTTTGTATTTTTCTCTCTATCGGTCTTGCCGACCTCATGTTGTTCTCCTCGGACTTCCGAGATGATCTGTAAGTTCTTGTAACTGCCCCTGCTAAGGGTCTTTCGATCAATGAAAGCAAGTAGGTGGGGATCTTCCCCCGAAGTTGTTCGAAAAAAAAACTTAATGAAAAACGTGCTCTATGCACGTCTAAAAAAGCATCATGAAAACAGAAAACGCTGCAATGTTTCACGCGAAACCAAACTCTCTCCTCTCTCTCTCTTGTATATTCTGTTTGTGTTCTCTGTGATCAACACTGTAACTGGACTGCTAAGTAAATCTTGGATCATGGTACGATTTTATTGCTGCGGTCAGAATTGAGTTGATCCTACATTACTATGCTTTTATTATTATTATTTTCACTATGTTACATACTCCCTCCGTCCCTAAAAGAGTGTCTTTCTCACTTCTCGAGAAATGACTTTGATTAATTTTATATTAAAAAATATTAATATTTATGGTACATAATTAATATCATTAGAAATATATCTTTTAGTCTAGTTTTTTAATAAATTATATGGAGATACTAATATTATATGTATTTTTTTACAAATCGAGTCAAACTTTTGGCACGCTCACCCAAAACGACTCTCTTTTAGGGACGGAGGGAGTAGTCCGTTAGGCTCAATGTTATACAATGTGTTCATTTTATTATTAGTAAAAATATATGTTATGCTTTAATTGTTATGGTTGTAAAAGATGTGTTTATTGTAATGGTGTTTTACAAAACTATTAATGTAAGAAACATTATATACTCACAATTTTTAATTGGAACGATGAGGAATAAAATAATAAACTGTGATGTGCTCTTTATTTGGAATCGTGAGGTTTGATGTAATATGGCAAATTTTTTATTTTTTAACCTTTTTATAATTTTATTTTAATACTAACCCCTCCAAAACAATATTTTCAGATCTTACCCTTTTGGCCGCGCCGGTGGGCCCGGTGTGGCAGGATAACGTTGCCGCGCTGCATGCGTCGGCGCGGCGGGCCTGCCAACCTAGCGCGGCGAGACGACGTGGAGGCCCATTGCCACGCCACGGCATGTGGCGCGGCAAAGGAGCCTCGTCGCGCCCCCACACCTGGCGCGGCAGGAGACTCCGCGTCCTATTTATCCACTTTGAATCATCTAAATAAAATAGCGTTTGATCTACGAATACCACGAAACTTTGCATGCACAATATTTAAGATCTAAACGATCCATTTTAGTAACAAGCACAAGTCTAAGTGCTATATATTTTGAAATATATAATTTCAAAGTAGCCTATATATTATACCTATATTTCTCTCGGGCACAAGTTAAACTTACTCACATTAGCTTATCTTAATAAAATAGTATTTAAATTTTAAATGTCTCGAAATTTGGCATGTACAATGTATGCTGTGTAAATATTCCGTTTTAATAGCATACACAAGGTCAAGTGCTACATATTTTGAAATTTATAATTTTAAATTAGACTATGTATTATCCAATTGTCCCCTTTTTAAATAGTTTAAGTGTTGAAACATAATATGCTCTTGTCATACCAGCAGCATTTACTTCTGCACGACCCCGGCAGCCGGCCCGTGCGGCGACGACGGCGGAGGCAAGGGGCCACGGATCCGGTCCCTCCCCGACCGGATCTGGTGGTGGTGTGGCGGGGACTTGTGTGTGGCGACAGCAGGAGGTGACCGGCGACATGGCTAGCGCAGATCTGACGGCGGCGGTGGCCGGCCAGGGTGGCGAGGCTTCGCAGCGGCCTAGCCACGGGCTGCAGTGCCCTGGCCTCGGCCGGCCACGTGCGGTAGCGGCCTGGCCAAGAGCTGGCGCCGGCCGGCGGCTGGCTGCGGCTAGGCGCGGCCACGGCTGGCCACGGCCGGCCAGGCGTGGCTACGGCTGGCTACGGCCGCCCACGGCCTGCCAGGCGCGGCTACGGCCAGGAGCGGCTACGGGCGGCTACAGCTGGCCAGGCGCGGCCACGGCCGGCCAGGCGCGGCTACGGTTGGTCACAGCCGGCAACGCGCGGCTACAGCAGGCCACGGCCGACCACGCGCGGCCACGGCTGGCCACGGCTGGCCAAGCACGGCTACGGCTAGGCACGGCCGGCCACGGGCAGCCACGGCCGGCCACGCGCGGCTATGGCTGGTCACGGCTGGCCAGACGCGGTACGGCCAGCTACGGTTGGCCACGGGCGGCTACAGCTGGCCACGGCCGGCCACGGGCGGCTACAGCTGGCCACGACCGGCCAGGCACGGCTACGGCCGGCTACGTGTGGCAGGCATGTTGCGGATTCGGACGAAAGCCCTTACTGATGTCAGTGGGCATGATGGCGGCATCCTGGGCGTCGGTCTCCCCGTTGGGGGCATCATGGCGATGCACATGCTCTCTGTCGTGCGGGGCCACAACCGGCCATGGGCGACAGACATGTTGCGGATCCGGGCGAAAGTCCTCACTGATGCGTCTGTCATACCAGCAACATTTACAAGTGCAAGTACATATCCACACTAATGTAGTATGTAAAATACTATGAGAAACTATTACCAATAACTTTGCAGACATATTGCGCATGTGTTTCCTGCCTTTTCACTTATTCAATATTGAATCTGTCCTTTTCTTTTCTTTTCAAACTACCGACTGAAAAACGTTTGGTGTAGTAGTGGTGGTTACAGCACATCTAGAACAGATAGTAGTACAGCAACATAATAAGTAATTCGGCATCCTTAATTCTAAACATGATGGCACACACTGACAAAAATAAAGTAATATTATGTTTCAACACTTAAACTATTTAAAAAGGGACAAATGGATAATACATAGTCTACTTTAAAATTATAAATTTAAAAATATGTAGCACTTGACCTTGTGGATGCTATTAATACGGAATATTTACACATCATACATTGTACATACCAAATTTCGAGACATTTAAAATTTAAATACTATTTTATTAAGATAAGCTAAACTGAGTAAGTTTAACTTGTGCCGAAGAGAAATATAGGCATAATATATAGGCTACTTTGAAATTATATATTTCAAAATATATAGCACGTAGACTTGTGCTTGTTACTGAAATGGATCGTTTAGATCTTAAATATTGTGCACGTAAAGTTTCGTGGTATTCGAAGATCAAACGCTATTTTATTTAGATGATTCAAAGTGGATAAATAGGACGCGGAGTCTCCTGCCGCGCCAGGCGTGGGGGCGCGACGAGGCTACTTTGCAGCGCCACATGCAGTGGCGCGGCAAGGGGCCTCCACGTCGCCTTGCCACGCCATGTTGGCAGGCCCGCTGCGCCGACGCATGCGCCGCGACAACGTTATCCTGCCGTGCCGTGCCCACCGGCGCGACCAAAAGGGTCAGATCTGAAAATATTGTTCTGGAGGGGTTAGTATTAAAATAAAATTATAAAAAAGGTTAAAAATGAAAAAAATCTATAGTGGAAGGGGGTTCAGAATTCAAACCAGATCGTGACAGGGGGAAGAGCTCGGGTACCCGGGCAAGTCATGGACTTTAATTTGCTTTGAGTTGCGTCACGGGGTAAACTAATCATACCTTGGGTGCAGGGCGGGTACCCGGCGACAGATCAGATCCGGCTGGAGCATCTATTTAAATTTGCTTTGAGCTGAAACATACCCCTCTGTTTCAAAGTTTCAAAATAAGAGTAGTTGGAGAAGCTTCCTAGCTAGTAGCTACCCTTATTTTGAGACGGAGGGAGTATACAGTATGATGTAAGGCTTAATTTGATGCGGGGATTGAAGGGCCCCTCGGCATAGTGGAATACTATCTCCGTCCCACAAAAAATGCTTGTCTGGGAAGCGTGCCCGTTAAAGTGGTTCATGTTTGACCAAATTTTTAGTGAATTGTATTCATATTTATGACTCTAAATAAATTTGTTAAAAAACTACATTTAAAAACGAATCTAATGATATATATTTCATATCATAGATATTTATATTGTTTAATTTATAATTGGTCAAACTTGAGATTCTGAAATTTCTTAGGAAGCGAGAAATGCATTTTTTTTTTGAGACGGAGGGAGTATTTCACAGTATCTTTGGAATTTTGTGATCAATAGCAGGAAAGAAAGGGTACAAGCCTACACAAGTCTACATCAGGCGCGTGCGGGTACCCGACGCCAACCACCGACCCACCCCCGCCATTGTTTATTTTATGTTTTCTTTATTATTGTCTTAATGCGGTTGTTTAAAATAATGCACAAACAAGAATGGTTGGGTACCCGCCGATCGAATAAGCCGGTGCCCGACTTGGCGTGTAGGCGACTAGTAGGCCTATATATCCACATCGAAGGATGTTGTAACCTGCTCATCCACTCCTCCCCTTCCCTGTTGCTTCCTCCATTCAGCCATATCATCCTCACAACATCAAGAAATCAGCGTCCAGCTAGAAGCCACGCCAAATCAATTAATTGATCCATGGAGCAGGAGCCCGCCTTCATGATCGGAGGAGGAATCGGCCGTTCATCTGCCTCCAGCTACCCCGAACTTTTCACGTTCTCCCCAGAAAACTACTGCCAAGAAGACTGCAGCCTACCTTATGGAATCCAGCACCCTGTCGGAGCCGTCGTCCCTACTTCCACCACCACCAGCCTTTTCGCCGCCGACGACATGGGTATACCGCATCAGGAGACCAGCTCGGTGGTGGACATGGCTGGTCTCACGCAGCCAGGCCGGAATGCTGTCGTCGGAGACAGACATCTTCCCAGCACCGCCGATATGGAGGTCAACGCCGAGCTTGCCAAGACGGGGTTGCAAGGCCCTCTCCCTGTCGGAGACGCCGGCTGTTGTGTGGAGAACCCGGAGGAGGGGCATGGCCTCCCTGGTGAGCCGGACCCATATTCTGTCGACATGGACGTTATTTACGCTGCCACTGACAAGGAGATCATCGACATGGTCCAAGCAAAGACGGAGGAACATGACAGGAGCTGGAACGATACGAAGGTCAACCACATCCTAGCCGAGAAGGACCCAACGGAGCTGCAAGAGCCCGTGTGCTATTTCACGAACCAAAGTTGGTTCCCAGGGTACAAAACACATCACGGGGAGTGGAAGGAAAAACATCGCGAGGTGTTGCTCACTGACGGAGTCGTCAAACGCTCCTTGTGGAGCATCTTCCCTGAGAACGTCATCGGGTTGAAAAGAACCCTCGAGTTCCACATCGTTGACGGTACCAAAACCAAAAAGACGGACTGGCTCATTCACGAGTACATCCCGCTACGTCATTATTTCGGCGCTTCTCTATATTTTTGGGTAAGAATCTCCAGCATATACAACGAAACTTTTCTACAAGTAATCAAAATGCTTTGACCTACAGCAACCAGCACCAGCAGTACCCTTGCAGTAATTGGTAATTGGTATGATTACAATTTAATAATAAGCTGACAATTTGTGACCTGTACTGCTTCAGTTCTGAATAAAAACACTTCTGATAAATACTCTTAATTTCTTAGCATGATTCTAATTAAATACTCTCTCGTATCTGTGTATGCTTTCAGAACAAGCTTGTACTTCACAAGGTATTCAATAAGAATGACAAACAACTCTCACAAAGCATCAGCAATGCTGAAGATGGTTCTTGGATGGATATCAACGGTACGCTGGAGTCCATACATATACCAGATTCATCAATCAAACATTACGCAAGAACTTTCTTGTACTCAAAAATGAAGACTAACATCTCTCTACTACTTTTATCCGTTATAGGCGAGGCTACAGATGAGTTAAACAGGAGCAAAACTGCTGCTGGGAAGCGCAGGAGGCTTGTAAATGATGGTTCTAAAGCCCCCAACGAACCATCAAAAGTTTGGCATGACTTTATCAAGATATATGATAAGCGTCCTGATCCGGGCGCCGGTGCTAAGTTACTGTATGCGGCGTGCCGGCATTGCCACATCGTGCTGAAAGCTGATAATGGAACGAAGAGCCTCTTGGCGCATTGCACATCTTGCCCTTGCAAAAAAGACCTCCAGCCAAGCTCAAGCTAGAGATCCTTTCAGGCGTTTTTTAGATAGTTTTGAATATTTTTCAGGGGCGAGGAAACTGTAAATACTGGCCACCCGGACAGAAGCCAGCTGTCCAGCGGTGTTATTCTTTTTCCCTCTAACGCTTGTACTATTTTTACCCTCCGGTCTAGTTTGGGAAGCTGCACAGGAAATCTCTGCCACCCCTCGACTGCCACTTGCCGCTTCATTCGGACATGTCAATCTACAGGAACACCTTTACCTTGGCCGCCTCCTCTGCGTCCACGACCGTGCCTCCACCTCCCCGGCATCCACTGTGATGTGAGTCTTCTACATTCCTCCTCTCCCATTGCCAAGGGTTTGTACTCCTT
The DNA here is from genome assembly GCA_015476505.1 of Urochloa ruziziensis. NCBI lineage: Eukaryota > Viridiplantae > Streptophyta > Magnoliopsida > Poales > Poaceae > Urochloa > Urochloa ruziziensis. Next base: position 66,156,629 of record CM027120.1, on the reverse strand, counting down.
ATGTGAACAATGTGGCTTCTTATATTTAGAATTATGTCCGCAATTTCAAAGATCTTGTTGCAAAAAATATAATGATGCATAACGGATTAAATAACAGAGTGAAAATAAAACATCGCCTCCACGGAGTAAGACGAATAGCAGAACTACTACATATGTTTTTTACAACCATAACTACTAGGTATGTTTTATTGGAATGTTTTTTTAAACATATCTAGTGCCTCAGGGCTAAGACGAACACATATCAGTTCCAAAAGGCAACGGCAGCAAGACGAAGTGGCTGATGGACGATTACTATTTGTTCGATCCTCAATCGCCTCCACCGACTGGTTGTTGAGGTAAGGCTCTCCATACTCTCATCTCTCCTTCAAGCATATTCTTTCCCCTCAATACAAATTTCTTTTTCTTTGGTTAGCAAATCAAGGAAGACTACTAACATCTTTGCTTATTTCTTCCCGTTTTAGCAGCCGATGACTCTGCGCAAGACAATGCTGGGAAGCGTCGCGGGGGACCAAGATTTGCCAACGCCAAATCTAAAGTCTGACAGGACTAAACCAGGATATATAACAAGGATGATAAGCTGGTGTATGCGGTGTGCCATGACTGTGATAGGATCGGATCCTCCGTGCTCAGACAAAGAATGGCACAAAAAGCCGCTCACGTCACAGTGAAAGATGTTCCTGTGAGGCAAACTCAAACTTTTTTTCCGAACAATAGCCAAACTGAAACTAGCTAGAGTCCTTTTTTTTCAATTCTTAGGTACACGATGAGGAGAATGTAAATTGTAAATACCGGCTACCCTGGATTGAAACCAGCATGCCGACGGCAGTATACATGTTTTTTCCCCTAACACTTATGTTGTACTCTTTTTTCCTTCGTGAGGTTTTCTCTCCTTGTGTAAGGTTTTTTAACGAGACAACATGTATTAACATAATTATATTTGTCTTTTCCCGTGTCATCTTGTTCTCATATTCTTCGAGTCATTTGATTTGAGCGACGAATAGTGTGGAATCGCTAGAATAAATCTTTCTACTCGTACTCGGTACACAAACTTGCTACCAGTAGAGTAAATGGCATATAGTTCTGTCTAATGTGCAAGTTTTCAGTATAATACCGGCTAGTTTTCACATGATATCATAGATGTCCCATGCCTGAATGTACTGATCAGTACTGGCAGACCGACTAATCTCGGTCGTTCTTCGCCTGCTACCTCGCATATATTGTTCTGTCTCCTGTGCTGCTGTTTGTAGCGATGAAATTTACCCTGACTTGCCGGGCTGGTACATGCTTGCATTGGTCTCGTCACCGGCCGTGGAGCAGGACTAATGCAAAGACAGGTTAGGTAATCCAATTAACCTGCTGCTCCCTCCATCCCTAAATAACTGTCTTTCTCACTTTTCGAGAAAAAACTTTGTTTAATTTTATATTAAAAAATATTATTATTTGTGGCACATAATTAGTATCATTGGAAAGATATTTTCGTCTAGTTTTTTAACAAATTTATTTGGAGATACAAACGTTGTACGTATTTTCTATAAATCGAGTCAAACATGTGGCACGCACACCAACGACGACACTTAAATAGAGACGGAGGGAGTAATAATTAATAATAACCTCCAGACTCTACTAAGTACTTGTAGGGCGTCGCCAGCTGCATGGGCGAAATCGCCTAACTGCTGCCCCCAGAGAGTAGGCAAAATAGACAGCTTAGTCATTCAACTTTGCTGCAAGGGTCAATTTCATTCCTCAACATTTAAAACAGCCAATCTAGTCTCTCAACTTATGTTTTGGGCCAAACTTGTCCCTCTGATGATGTGGCTACTTCATGTTGGCATGCGAGTAATGTCAAAAGTCATTTTTACCCTTACCTCATTCTTCCACTCCAAAATTTCTGCCGGTGCTGATCAATAAGCAAGTGAACTCGTGCTCCAAATGATGTAGCTGAGAGATAATTAAGTTTCATGGATCAATGTTCAAACTTAATAAATTAATCAATGTTTGTTTGCTTGTTTATGACAGCGTGATCAAGATAGTGAGATGAGTAGGAGTACAGTAGTATTACGTAGTGGTACTATACACAGTTATGAGAGTGTGATCACCGTGGGATGCATATATATATGATGCATGCTGCACATGTATGAATTGGTATGTTATCATCATCAGATGTGTTCGGTTTGTTAAAATGTAACGTAATCGCATTACGGAGGGTATCAATGTAACATAATCGCATTACGGAGGGTATCGTGTCCCATTACAGACGTTTGTTTGAGATCCTCTGTAATCGGATAGCGGCGTAATCAAATCCCGGGTGTATATAGACTTGTTACCTCTCCTCCCCCACCGTAATCAAATTCCGCGATGCTTTCCTTTCCGATACCGTTACCACCGTGCAACCAAACAATAGCTGTAATCATCCATTCTGATCCGCCACCTAAAGCACTGTTACATTTACGTTACCGTCGTATGAACCAAACGTTTGTCTCATCTAAGTAGGCATTTAGATGTGTCCAGCTGTAGATTGCGGGTCTGACGGTTTGTTACGTGTGTCTCATCTAAATGGTTTGTTAAAGACCATTTAGATGTGTCATATAAAAGAGAGAGTACAATTGGACCGATGTGAGACGACCAGGTGGCAGGTACTAATCCTAGAGTATGTAGATGTAGGCATGTAGCAGGGTCGTCCTAGCGCCGGTACACCACCATACCTTTGCCTTGCGTTGAGTGTCGGAGGAAAGCGATAATGCCAGTCATTATCCTCTCTGTCTACGTTGACCCGGCACGGCGGGTAAGTTTTTTTTTTTTTTTTTTTGAAAAGATAGGGCGGGTAGTCACACGGCCTGGCCGGTGCGTCGTTCATGCACATCCCTATCGACATGTGGAAAGTAGAGGAAATGGACAAAGCGGGTGAACGAAGCCTTTGTCTGTCGTAAGTTGTCACAACTCCTTTGTCCTTTGTGCAATAAAACGCCGAGTTTATTAAACTTCTTTTTAAATTCCCCTTCATCACTCGTCAGTCGCCGCAGCTACATCATGCCACATGATTTACTTTTGTTATACGTTTTCATATTTTCTCTTCGCTTCAAGTTATAGCTCATTTTGACTTTTTAAATACATATTTTTACTATGTACACATAGTGTTATGTCTAGATGTATAATAAATGCTATGAAACTAGAAAAGCCAAAATCATTTGGGTTTAAGGACCTATCACTTTTATGAGATTAATGCATGAATTGCATAGTGATTAATTGAACAAGGACAAGAAGAAGAAATAAGTTCCAACAATAGATACAATGATGTGTGAAAAATCTCGTAGGAGAAACTTTTTGCATTGGATCACGTGTATAGAGAAAGAAAATAAACTGATACGGTTTTCGAGGTAAAAGTTACACGTGAAAGAAAATAAACTGATACGGTTTTCGAGGTAAAAGGTTTTTGCAAACTCATGGAAATTAAACAGGCCCTAAAGGGATTGGGTGCACCTTGCTGGCTTTTTCCCGGACAAGGAAGTACTACGTAGGCAGCCTTTGTTTAACTGTGCTGACGAGGACTGTGGCGACAGTCCGTCGGGTACGGCAGAGCCCGGCACCGGGCTGGGTTAAACCCGAGGCGGCACTGCAATGGGCCCTGGCCTCACCCTCACCAGGTCACTAGCGGCACGATAAAAAGGTCGCCATCCCAACCCATGGCAACTCAAAATCGAGCTTGCCCATCCAGTTAAGCAAAGCTTCTCCTCTGTCTTCGGCGCTCCGGCTCTTCTCCCCCTCCGCCATCGATTCCTCCTTCCGGCCGCCAAGCCTCTCCGCCAGCCAAGATTAGATTAGCTTCCAGTTCTAATCAAATCACATAGCCAGTTCCAGCTCGATCTCCATGCATGGCAACCCATCATGATGCAGCCGCCATGGCGCGACTCATCAACGACGCGACAGAGGATGTGTGCCGCTGCGAGGAGGGGAAGAGGGAGCATTGTCATCTATACTCCCACCCGGTGCCGCAGGTCAATCCCTGGCTTGCCGATCTTGACCCATGGCATCTCCCGTCGCGTTTCCTCATGAATGAATCTTGGAAGATCCGGCGGACTTTCCCTCTGTGTATGGCATGGGGCCTTACCAGGGTGGGATCTAATCATTGTCCAATTATCTTAGACTCCGGGGAGCGTGGGGGCTCCTAGACCCAGGTATTTCTTTTTTGAGAAACAGTGGTTACTTCAGCCAGATCTTCAGCAGGTTGTGAACAGTAATTGGGGTCTGAGCTGTGACAGAAGGCCAGAAAATAGCTATTCCTTGGATAATTGGCATGGGAGCCTTTGTATGCTGAGGCAATACCTAAAAGGGTGGAACCTGAGGAAAATAGGGGACCAGAAAATTCAGAAAGAAAATCTACTACAACAACTTAGACATCTGGATGAGCTGGTAGAGAAAGGGGATTCTTTAATCCAGACTTGGGAGCAAAGGTATCTAATTGAAGCCCACCTAGAACAAATATACAATTATGAAGAGATTTATTGGAAACAACGCTGTGGGAACAAGTGGGTCATGGAGGGAGACTCCAACACACAGTTCTTCAATCTATACGCTAATGGAAGGAGAAGAAAGAAGGCAATCTTGTCTCTGGAAACTGACCAAAGGGAGGTCAGATCCCAGGAAGACATCATGAGCCATGTGGTAACTTTTTACAAGTCTCTTTTTGGATCCCAACCACCAAGACACATCAGATTAGTGGAACATTTCTAGGAGGGAAGACACAGGGTTACTCAGGAACAGTGGGACAGCTTGGTGGTGCAGTTTGACGAAAAAGAGGTGCAAGCAGCAGTATGGGGGATGAGAGCGGATTCGGCACCAGGCCCAAACGGTTTTGGTGTTCAGTTCTTTCGAAGTTTCTGGCCAGTAATCAAGGGTGACTACCTGGCGATGTTCAGGGATTTCTATAGTGGTGACCTGGACATTAAACGGTTAAACTTTGGGGTAATTACGTTAGTGCCAAAACTGAAAGAGGCGAATAACATAAGACAGTATCGGCCTATTTGTCTCCTGAATATAGATTTTAAAGGCTTTACCAAGACTTTGACGAACAGGTTCACCCCAATGGCCACGGAGGTAATAGGGGGCAACCAAACCGGTTTTATACAGGGAAGAAACATTCTAGAAGGTGTAGTTATTCTACATGAGGTGATTCATGAGCTCAAGAGGTCAAAAGATATATAAAGAATTAATCTTGAAGATTGACTTTGAGAAAGCTTACGATAAAGTTAGATGGGATTTTTTAGAAGAGGTGTTAACAGGAAAAGGCTTCCCTGAAACATGGACAGAATGGGTGATGCAGACAGTTCAAGGGGGAAAGGTCTGTGTGAATGTGAATGGCATTAGGGGAGAGTACTTCAAAACCTCCCAAGGGCTGAGGCAAGGGGATCCGTTATCCCCTTTGCTTTTCAATGTGGTGGCTGATGCTTTAAGCGCTTTGTTAGATAAGGCGGTGCTTAGAGGACATATCAAGGGGATTGTTCCTAACCTCATCCGGGGGGGGGGGGGGGGGGGGGGATATCTCACATACAATATGCTGATGATACTGTAATCATGATTGATGGTTCGGAGGAGTCTGTCTTAAATCTCAAATTGATCTTATATTGCTTTGAGTGGCTCTCCGGTCTCAAGATCAACTTCCACAAAAGTGAAGTGTACATTTTGGGGCTAACCAGGATGAGAAAGAAAAGCTGTCCAATATGTTAAATTGTGTCCTAGGGACTTGGCCCATGGCATCTCAGCATTTGTAGGGCTAAAGAATAAGATGATTAAGAGACTGGACCCATGGAAGGGTAAACATTTATCATCAAGAGGAAGGTTGACCTTGACCAATTCATGTCTATCCAGCCTACCCATATACACAATGGATTTCTATCTTTTACCAAAGGGTTCTCACTCAGAAATGGACTCAGTGAGAGGAAATTTCTTCTGGCAAGGTGCTGATGGAGATTTCAAATATCATATGGCCAATTGGGATACAATTAGCAGACCTAAAGACCAAGGGGGTCTAGGTATTATAAATACCAGGATAATGAATGAGTGCCTCCTAGTTAAGTGGATATGGAAGATTACCCAAGGCTCAAATGAGATGTGGTTTAAATTGCTGAAAGCCAAATACATGCAACAGGATAACTTCTTTCTATCTAAAAGCAAAGGAACTTCCCAGTTTTGGCAAGGCCTCCACAAGGTCAAACATTTATTCCAATGGGGAGTTATTTTTCAAATCCATGGAGGCAAACAGACCTTCTTTTGGCAGGATGTTTGGCTGGGAGAGGTTCCTCTAAAGATTCTTTTTCCTTCCCTGTATAATATGTGCAAGGACCCAATGACCTTAGTAGCCGATTGCTATCTAAACGGGGAGTGGCATATCCAATTCAGAAGAACTCTGACTGTCTAGGAGGAAGAGCAGAGAGTTTCCCTCATTCAAATGTTGCAAGCAGTACAGATGCAACCTTCAGTCAGGGATGAGTGTAGTTGGGCCTTGGACAATACCAAATCCTTTACAACTAAGTCCTTGTACAAGTTTATTACAAATAGGGGGAGAAGTGTAGATGATAGTGAGAGCATATGGAAGACAAAGCTACCGGAGAAAATAAAATTTTTTCTCTGGCAACTTAACAATAACAAGTTACAAGCGGCAGCTGTCCTGAAGCAAAGAGGGTGGAAAGGGGACCCCCATTGCTCTTTGTGTGGGAAGATAGAAACTACTGATCATATATTTTATAAATGTTCTTTGGCTAAATTCACATGGGAGTGCATTCGCCAATCGCTTAATTTGTCTAACTCTTTGTCAGCATGGGGCTGCCTGCAAGGGGGTGGAAAGTTGGGAAATACCAAGATAACAAAAAAAACTGGGTATCTTTTTGTTTGCAGGTGTTACTTGGGCCATTTGGACCACAAGGAATAAACTGGCTATTGAGAAGATTTTACCAAACTCCTCAACTAATGTAGTCCGGTCTGGAATTGCTTTTGTGCAGAAGTGGAAGCCATTACTCAAGCAGGGTGACCAAGATCGGGTGGACGAGCTAACTGGGAAGATTCAAGCTTGGATGAGCAACTACAATCCTGTGATGCTAATGCTACCTGTTTCGGTCATCGGAGAAATCTAAGCCTCAGAGCTTCATGTAATAGGATAGCTTTTGCTTCCTTTTGAGCTGTTGGGAATTTGCTAAGAACTAGAGCTTCACGTTATAGTTTAGCTTTTGTTTCCCTTTGAGCTGTTGGCTTCTGTAAACGTGTACAACCTTATTGCTTTCAATAAAAGCAGAGTGAACCTCTTTTCAAAAAAAAAAGAATAAGATCCGGCGGACACATTGTGGCTACTGGAAAGAATTTGGCTCCACCGCGATCCGTAGCGAAGGCGATGGGTCATGCACATGTACCAGCTAGCTGTGGGACACCGACAAAGAGGGACCTGCCTGGCTTCTCATGGTAGTGACATTCTACAGCTGCATCTGCATACTACTATACGACATAGCTATTTGATTTTTGTGACCATTATATATAATATCTGTCGTGTATTAATTAATTTGCCCCGTATGTTGTAGGACGATTTCGCGATGTATAATAAGGTATTCCAGAAACGTGGTACAGGTTCATTGGACATGATCCTGGATTCCACAAAAGGACAAGCGCAAGAGGATGGTACGTGCATGTCGTCACTGATAATACCTTGCTATGTACTACAATTGATTCTTTTAAATTTTTGAACAAATTATACATAATTACCACTCTAAAAGTCACATTTAATATGGATTTACGATAGCTAGTCTCAGTGGAGAGTGTCGTCGCACGGTTGTCAAGGCTGAAAACTTGAGAAGTGTGCTGGAGAAGTGTCATCACCATGACATTCCTCTCTCATCCCATGACACTCCTCTCATAAATAACTCTAACATGTCAGCAAATTGGTTGATGCGACATGATATTTAATACTCATGACACTCGCTTGGGCTTTTTGCATGATGGCTCGGCCACATACTTTAGCCTTTGTGTGATGGTTTTCTTAAAAAAAAAATCTTAGCTCTTCCACAGTTGAACAGCAATCGCCAAATAATAAGACTAACTTTATCTAATTCTTCTGGTGAGGATGAAGATGACACGATGAGATGGACGGAATTGAATTTGATGAACCTTTATCTGTTAACTGGAGGCCAGTGGTTCTGTTACAAAAAGGAGGATCTGGGAGGTAGTGTATCACGATCTGGTTCTGTGGAGTGCCCAACAGCGCCTGCTACTTCCAATGGAAAATCACAAGTTTGGGAGAACTTCACCAAGATATACACCATGGATCCAGACACTAACAGAGAAAGGGCTTTCAGTACCGGTCGGTAAGGCAGGTTTAGTACCGGTTGTGGAACCGGTACTAAACTTTCGATTTCGAGACTAAAGTGTCTTGTCGTTTAGTACCGGTTCCAAGTCACAAGTCACGCGAGTTTTTCACGTGTAAATGCGCGAACGCGGCCGCGAGGATTCGAACCCACGACCTCCGGCCTCGCGCGTAGCTTCCTTACCATCCCACCTATGCATCACTTGTGATTGAGTGGGAGATGCATTCCTTTTAAAGTAACCCGTGGAGGCCCATTTAGTCTCGGTTTGTAACACAAACCGGTACTAAACGGTGCACGTTAGTACCGGTTTGTAACGTGCACGCCATTTTAGTACCGGATTGTAACACTAGCCGGTACTAACATGCGCCGTTTAGTACCGGTTTGTGTTACAAACCGGGACTAAATGGGTCTCCGAGGCTTCCAATATTACAAACCGGTACTAAATGGGTCGATGACCATTTTAGTACCGAGTTTTAAACAACTGGTACTAAATAACAATGGACCAAAGGTCATTTTCTTGTAGTGTGACGTGGTGTATGCAGCGTGCCACCGCTGTGACAAGCTGCTCAGCGCTCGTTCCAAGAATGGCACTTCTCACCTCAGAAATCACTGCAGGAAATGCTCAGGACACAACCCTTCCACCGCCGAGGACCAGGAAATGCTGCGCCAACTACGCGCAATTCTGGATACCTACAAGCAGGGGACGGTCGAGTCTATGGAGGTCAATAATGCCAACCTGGATCCATGGGAACTCCAATCCACCCCGTGCTACGTCACGAGCTCGTTGGGCTGGGAGACGCATCAGGGGTGCTGGAAGGAAATTAAGAAGGAGCTCACCGCCATCCGCATGGAGCAGTTGCTGGTGCCCAAGTACCTCGGGCTGAGGAGGACCCTCGAATTCCACCATAACAATGGCACCAAGATGGACTGGTGGATCATGCACGAGTATAACCAGGTAGATGAATGCAGGCCCCCTCACCTTTTTCTCCAGGTAAGGGTCTCACATACTCTCAGTACAAATTGCTCCATTCGACAATTAACTACCAAGTAAAACTAACTAGTATACCAGTTGCAACGTCTTTGCTTTGCTTTCATTTTAATTCTGCTTCTGCTTACTTCTTGTAGGGGGACATGGTGTTTCGCAAGGTATTCTACTATGACAAAGCCAAGGTCACCGAAGCTTTCAGGGAGATGGACAGGTGGTTGAATGACCAAGTGTACTGCAACGGTAGGATAGAGTTGAACAGCCAAATTATTCATTCACCACAGTGAATTCTGTAATCAATTCCTGGAATCAATTTATCAGCAGTTAAAATTTGCACAGGCACCAAGTTTCAAGACTGACATTCCCTACTCATTTTTCTTGTTAGGTGAGCAAGAAGAGCTCCGTTGTTGCCTTTCCGGCGAGGGTGTTCAAAGTGAGCAATCACGACCTGGAAAGCGCAAGAGGACTGGTGCTTCTGACGGCAGCTCAGATGTTTGGTTTAATTTCACCAAGGTTTACACTGCAGATCCTGACAAGGTGTATGCAGTGTGCCACTTCTGTGATAGTGTATTCGGAGGTCACTCGAAGAATGGCACCTCTCACCTCAAAAGGCATAACGAGAAATGCTCAAGCAAGCACCATAAAAGGGAAGAAGAAGTCTGGCCATTTGAACTAATCTTCAAAATCTTGAAGGTTGCTACTTGCTTTGACCATGAGTTGCCGGCTCATCCCCCCAATTGAATTTGTTAGCAATGCTCTGGCACAACAAGGATTCTCACTTGCTCTGTTTTTTCAGGAACAGGATAGTGGAGCATGCACTGAAGCTGGGAACAAAGAGATGGCCTAGATGGCTGTTACTGAAGTGTTCTGAAGATCACATGAACTGGGCACTAAAGGAGACCTTATCTTCCTGTCACCATTTCCATTTCTCTGTTTGTTTTAGGCATGGTCTATCCTAAAACTAGTGTCAGTATGGCTGAATCGTTGAGTTCTATAGGAGGTCGTTTTACTTCTTAGGTACAATGATAGGTCAGAAGAGTAACATCTTCTGAATCTAAAAAATGGAGGTTGATTTAATAGTAAGATGCATTATCCTTCAAAAGTTGTAAGACGTATTGAAGTTGGGATCTGGAGCTTACAATTTGTTAGGAACCCCATTGCTCTGTTTTTTCAGTGTTTGGGCTGTGGAGACGTGGAGTCAGATCCAGGATGGTATGGAATGTGATGTTAACATGTTGCAGACTCTTACTTGCTCAGTAATTACTCGTGCTTTGTTCTATAGTCTTAATGGGTACTTGAACGATAAGCTTAGGATAGATCAGAAACATAATGCTCTGAGTTAAGTTGCTAGCTTCAGTTTGCTTCCAAGATCAGAAACCTGATAGGCATGTGGACGAATAGCTCTATGTTTCGGCGCTGCAGCTGCTCTGTAGTCTGTACCATTGTCATTCATATCTTGTGACAAATCACAAATGTGATGTCCTTTAAAAAACAATGTGTTAGGTAGATGGGAGTGCACTTCAATCATTTGATCCTGGCTCTGAAATCCCAGTGCACACATATGTTCTTTTAGGGTCTGTTAGATTGATCTCTTCACCAATGGGCCCAACGGTCCATTGGGCCCTTGATCCGCGCCCTGATCGGGGGCGCCCAACCCTACATGGTTGGCGGGCCCCGTCACACTGCGCTATAAAGAGAGGTGGGGGCCGGCGGCTCGCAGTACGAGGTTCACCGCCAGCCGCCACACCCCACCGACACAACCCTAGACCGATCCTAAAGGGGGCGCAGCCAGTGACGGGAAGCACCGCCGCCACTGCCACACCTGCCGACGCCGTCCCGGACGCCGGCCTGCCTCTACACCGACCGTCGCCGCCCGTGTGCGGACTTCCCCGACAGAACGTGATGTCCACCTCGGCGGCTCCTCCCCAAGGCGAGGGTATGACCACTACTACCCACTCTCTTCTCTCTATCTCTCTCTGTTCAAAGATTCAATCATGTTTTAGTCAAAGTTTCCCGGCTAGGCTCTACTGTTAGTGTTCTTGGTTTTTAACATTGGTATCAGATTGCCTATCTAGCATGTAGATCTAGATCGGGATTATGGTTTTCGGTTTCGGATCGAGAAAGACATCGTGAACAGAAAGAAAAGTAGAGAGTGTCGATCCAAATCGAAGAGAATCAGAAAGAAAAGTTTGGATTCAAGTCGAATCGAAAGAAAAACACCTCGGTCCGAGGTAGAAAAGGCACAGTGACCCCAAACCCTAACCCTAGATTCCGTGCCCGCAACCCAAAACCCTAGAACAAGAACAGGAGGCGCGTTTTGGGGGTACTCACCAGTGATCTGGGCCCCGCCGCCATTTCACCATCGCCGCAGGAGGGACGCCTCCCGCGGGACAGTGGGGATCGACCCGCGGTGGCCTCTGTGGCGCCGGCGGGCTCGGCCTCCAGGGCGCAGCCACGAGTCCGCTCGACGGCGGCGCGCTCATCCTCGGGCGAGCGCGCACGCCAGCGAGAGGGCTCGCGGCGGCGCCGCCTCTCCTCTGGCTGCCACTGGTCACCGCGATGTCGTCCGTCTTCGGGCTGCGTCGTGAGAGGAGAAAAGGGGGAGAGGCTAGAGTATCTTGTTTTCTGGGGGAGAAAGGAGCGTCGCCAGCCTTGGGCGCGGCGGCAGAGTGAGCGGTGCGACGGCGGAAGCCGCCGGCGGCGCACTGGCCCGATCCGGGCGGAGAAGAGCGGAATGGATTAGGGTTAGGTTTTTACAGTCGGGGTACGGTTTTTATACCGCCGAAACAGAGGACAGCCGTCGATCTAGATCGACGGCTATGGATGGCCGGCGTCGACGCGGGCTGGGCTGCGCGCGAGCGCGAGTGTTAACGGGCCGAGCCGCTCCAGCTGGGCCGTGCGCGCACGAAAGAACTTGGGCCGCGAGCGCGAAAGCGCGCATCAGCGATAGATGGGCCGCGAGCGCGAGCGAACAGTGGGCCGCGCGGGCGTCTTTCGGCCGCGTGCAAAAGTAGGAGGAGGTTTCCTAGACTTCCACCTGTGGGCTATTTTCTTAAATGGGCTGAAAGTGAAGTTTTCGCACAGTTTCGTTTTTTCTTTAGTTTTATCTTTTTCAGAAGCATTTTCTTAATGAATCTTGTATAGTTTTCATGCCTATTCAAATTTGAACCAACGGGATAATTTGTCTAGTGAAAAGTTAAAGTTTTACAGTATTATTGCTTCTGAATTTGCATAAATTTTCTAGTTTCCGCTGCGAAAAATTATGTTAGTGCTCTCTAATTTAATTGGAACCAACGGGAAAATTAAATTTTGAGCATGTACTTTATATGATAAATTGTGGCAGTTTTATTTTCTGACCAACGTTGTTAATATTATTGTCATGATTAAAGAATATGTGCATTTATTTCTATTTTTGCCCAACGGTGATGTAGATTTAAATTGCATAGGCAGTTGTATATATTATTTTTGACCAACGTTGGAGTTAATATATGCAATTGTTGTTGTTATTGTTCTCACCTTACTTGTGACTTTCAGGAGGTCACTACTTGATGACTTGCATCAAAGAGATTCCAAAGCTCAAAGGGGACAACTACGCAGAGTGGAGGCAGAAGCTTGACTTGGCTTTCGCCTGTGGAGAGGTCACATGGGTGCTAAATGCACCAAAGCCCGTTGAGCCGGAAAAGATAGAAAGAGAGGCTGCTGACACTGATCAGACATGGGAGAAAAAGGAAAGAGATCATGCTCAGGCAGTAATGTCATGGAGCATAGAGAACAGGACATGGACCAATGCTAACACAAAGTGCATGTTGGTCCTAAAGAATGTGATTGAGCCAGCTATTTTGGGCTCTATTGAGGAGGTTGAGTCCGCTGGTGACTACCTTCAAAAGATAAAGAATCAGTTTACTGGTTCTTCAAAGACTTATGGTCTTCAGCTGATGAGGCAGCTGATTACACAGAAGTACACAGGTGGTGGCATAAGAGAGCACATCCTCAGGATGTACAGTCTAAATTCAAAGCTGAAGCCGCATGATCTGGAGTTTACTCCAAAGCACGTGATGACTATGGTCTTTGCTTCACTGCCTAAAGAGTTTGATAACTTTGCCACCAACTACAGTTTGATCCCAGACAACTGGGACATGGAAAAGTTGATTGCCATGTGTGTTGAGGAAGAGGACAAGATCAAAGAAAGACAGAATGGTTCTCTCAACTATGTGAGAGACAACAAGAAAAGAACTTCCAGATAGGCTCCTCCTCAAAGAACAATGGCAAAGCTCCCATGTATCCACAGCAGAACCAGTCTCAGAATCAGCAGAAACCCTTTCCAGTGAAAGAGGGTCAGTGCCTTGAGTGCAAGAAGTTTGGACACTACAAGAAAGAATGTCCACAGCACCTAAAGAAGATCATGGCAAAGCATGGTGAGAACATTATATCTTTTGTAAATGAATCCCTGTATATAAAGTATTCCAAATCTACTTGGTGGATTGACTCAGGTGCAACGGTTCATGTTGCAAATTCTTTACAGGGATTCCTTTCGACGAGGACTACGCAAAGAAGAGAAAGACACGTTGAAGTCGCGAACGGAGTCCAAGCTGAAGTAGAAGCTGTGGGCGACATCTGCTTAGTACTAGTTGATGGCTTCGAGCTTGTACTTAGAGATGTTCTTTATGTTCCTTCTTTAAACAGAAACTTAATAAGCATTTCCCGCTTAGACACAGACGGTTATGATTGCCATTTTGGTGGTGGCAAATGTGAGATTTATTTTGATAATAATTGTGTTGGTGTTGCTTTCCTTCACAATGAGTTATATTTGTTGTCACTTTGTGATAAAGTTCATACTGTCTGTGATGTGAATGTGATTGTATCCTCGTCAAAGAAAAGAAAGAGAACTCATGGTATGTCAGCGAAATTATGGCACTGTCGTTTAGGCCATATTTCGAGGGGGAGAATAGAGAGCCTCGTAAAGAATGAAATTCTTCCTCCATTAGAGTTCTCTGACTTAGAACAGTGCATAGATTGTATTAAAGGAAAATACGTAAAGCAAATTAAAAAGGGAGCCAACCGAAGCGCAGGAATTTTAGAGATAATCCACACAGATATATGTGGTCCTTTTCCTGTGAAAAGCATGGATGGCTATGACTTGTTCATAACATTCACAGATGATTACTCCCGCTATGGTTATATTTATCCAATTAAAGAAAGATCGGAAGCGCTGGATAAATTTAAAATATTCAAAGCTGAAGTTGAAAATCAGCTTGATAAAAGAATTAAAGTAGTAAGGTCTGACCGTGGGGGGGGGGGGAGTACTACGGTCGACATACCCATATGGACAGGTTCCTGGACCTTTTGCAAGGTTCTTACAAGAGAATGGTATAGTAGCCCAGTACTCCACGCCGGGCGAGCCTCAGCAAAATGGAGTAGCAGAAAGGCGTAACCGTACACTGATGGATATGGTGCGCAGCATGATGAGTTACTCCACTTTGCCATTGAGTTTGTGGATGGAGGCATTAAAAACCGCTATCCATATTCTCAATAGAGTACCAAGTAAATCGGTGCCTAAAACACCGTATGAATTATGGACTGGAAAAGTACCCTCTTTAAACCACTTGCGGGTCTGGGGGAGCCCAGCTGAGGCTAAAATGTTTAACCCAAGCATTGGGAAGCTAGATCCCAAAACAGTAAGCTGCCATTTCATTGGCTATCCAGAAAAGTCAAAAGGTTTTCGTTTCTATTGTCCAAATGGATATACAAAGTTTATGGAAACGAGACATGCTATTTTTCTAGAGGATGAAATGATGAGGGGGAGCACGGTTGTGAGAAAGGTTGATCTTGAGGAAAAGCGGTGTATGTGCCCATTCCAATGATTGAGGAGCCATATTTCTCACTGCCTGTTCTTGCTGCGCCGTCAGCCCCTGTTGCTGCGACGCCAGCACCTGTTGTCACTCTGCCCGTGTCAACATTGGGTGAAGATCTAGCACCTGTCCTTCAGGAGCCGATTGAACCCATTGTAGCATAGGAGGAAGAGCAACCGCCCCACATAGAAAATGTGCCAGAAGATGAGGCACAGAATGTGCCAGAAGATGAGGCACAGAATGTGCCAGAAGTCGAGGCACAAAATGTGCCAGAGATACAGGCCACTGGCAGGCCTAGGAGAACCAGAAAACCAGCCATTCCCGATATTTATAAAGTTTATAATACAGAAGTGGTTACAGATGAGTATCATATGGAGGGTGATCCCACTTCATATGAAGAAGCCATGAGAAGTGCTCACTCATCAAAGTGGCTGGAAGCCATGGAAGATGAGATGAGATCGATGAGTTCCAACAGTGTTTGGGACTTAGAGGAAATTCCTAAAGGAGCCAAAACAGTAGGCTGCAAATGGGTCTTAAAAATTAAGTATGACTCCAGAGGGAATATAGAAAGGTTTAAGGCACGACTTGTGGCAAAAGGGTTTACACAAAGAGAAGGGATAGATTACAATGAGACATTTTCTCCAGTCTCATGTAAGGATTCCTTCAGAATTATAATGGCATTAGTGGCACACTTTGATTTAGAGTTACATCAGATGGATGTAAAGACGACATTCCTCAATGGTGATTTGGAGGAAAATGTTTACATGGCTCAACCGAAAGGTTTTGTCGTGGAAGGAAAAGAAAGTATGGGATGTCGCCTAAAGAAATCCATTTATGGATTAAAGCAAGCCTCTAGACAGTGGTATTTAAAGTTTGATAGTATCATAAAGAAATTTGGGTTTAAAGCAAATGTGGAGGACAATTGCATTTATGCAAAGTTTAAGAATGGAAAATATATTTTCCTAGTCCTGTATGTGGATGATATCTTGCTTGCCAGCAATGATATTAGTCTGCTACTAGAGACAAAGAAATTTTTGTCCTCAAACTTTGATATGAAAGATCTTGGTGAAGCGTCGTATGTCTTGGGCATTGAGATTCACCGAGATAGAAGAAATGGGGTTTTAGGACTGTCGCAGAAGGCATACTTAGAAAAGGTTTTAAAAAGATTCAGTATGCATGCGTGCAGACCATCGCCTGCTCCCATAGTCAAAGGTGATCGACATGGGCACTTTCAGTGTCCCAGCACTGAATATGAAAAGGAGCGTATGAAATCGGTACCGTATGCTTCCGCTGTTGGAAGCTTGCAATATGCTCAAACATGTACACGCCCTGACATAGCTTTCGTAACCGGGGTTCTGGGCAGATATCAAAAGAATCCAGGAATAGATCACTGGAATATGGTAAAGAAAGCTATGCGTTATCTACAGGGCACAAAAGGCCTCATGCTTACTTACAGAAGATCTGATTCCCTAGAGATAAAAGGGTATTCAGATTCAGATTTTGCGGGGGACCAAGATGATAGAAAGTCGACGTCGGGATATATATTTACTCTCGCAAAAGGAGCTATATCGTGGAGAAGCTCAAAGCAAACTCTCACTGCATCATCTACGATGTATGCTGAGTTTATAGCATGTTATGAGGCTACAGTGCAGGCAATGTGGTTAAAGAAATTTGTACCCGGTCTAAGAGTGGTAGATTGTATTCAAAGGCCACTCAGAATGTACTGCGATAATGAGCCCGCAGTATTCTATGCTCACAACAACAGATCAAGTAATGCTTCCAAACCTATAGAGATAAAGTTTATGTTGTGAAAGAGAAAATCCAGGATCAAACTATAAGTCTCGAGCACATAAGAACAAAGAATATGCTAGCTGATCCGCTAACGAAAGGCCTCCCACCCAGTGTGTTCAGTGAACATTTAGCCGGCATGGGTTTAAGGGAAAGCCTGAGATCCTTGGATTGAAAGGGCCCGAAAAGAGAAAAGTTTTTGTTTCAACACAGAGAGGTGTGTTGTAGCTGTTGATTCTATCGGCGTGAGACCGTGACGATGATACAGTTCTATACACTAATCTATGATGAGACAATAAAAGTGAAAAGAAGAAGTTAAAAGTATACGGTGAGATCAAGGGGGAGAATGTTAGATTGATCTCTTCACCAATGGGCCCAACGGTCCATTGGGCCCTTGATCCGCGCCCTGATCGGGGGCGCCCAACCCTACATGGTTGGTGGGCCCCCGTCACACTGCGCTATAAAGAGAGGTGGGGGCCGGCGGCTCGCAGTACGAGGTTCACCGCCAGCCGCCACACCCCACCGACAAAACCCTAGACCGATCCTAAAGGGGGCGCAGCCAGTGACGGGAAGCACCGCCGCCACTGCCACGCCGCCGACGCCGTCCCGGACGCCGGCCTGCCTCTACACCGACCGTCGCCGCCCGTGTGCGGACTTCACCGACAGAACGCGATGTCCACCTCGGCGGCTCCTCCCCAAGGCGAGGGTATGACCACTACTACCCACTCTCTTCTCTCTATCTCTCTCTGTTCAAGATTCAATCATGTTTTAGTCAAAGTTTCCCGGCTAGGCTCTACGGCTAGTGTTCTTGGGTTTTAACAGGGTCAACCGTGGGAGAGCATCCCCACCTGAATTTCATTATGGCCTTTAAGCAAGCCAGAAGCTTTTTACATTGAAAGGAACCCTTGCCGCAAATCCACACATCTATTGTGGGAATATTAGGGGCTGGGAAGCTTAAGTATCCATCCAACTCCAAGAGTGTTTGGCAAATGGATTACTAATCATCTGTAAGCCAATTAAGCTACGCAGCAGTCTTTTTAGGTAATGAGCTGCACATCACTTAGAAACCATAGCATCTAGTGTTAGTTTCTCAATTTTTGCACAAAAATCTGAAGAAATCAGCAAAGCAGCATATCATATCTCAGGGGTCTCCCAAATATGCAGGATCAACAAACGCACCCTCGGCACCAGATCTAGGTTTTCCCCTATTTTCGCAAGATCGATTGAATTTACCTCGAGATCGAGCTTTTTGCTGGGGAAGATGATCGAGCTCGATTGCGTGCGCAGTGTCGCATCCTACGAATCGGACCGAAGTCGGACCGGAGGTGGAAACTCGGCTTCCGTTTCGGACCGGATGTGCGTGACGTGGTTCCTTGGACGCCGTCATGATCGGGGTGGCTCATCCACCGGCGGAGCTACATGTAGGCGAAAGGGGGCCATTGCCCCCTCTTGCCAAATGCAAAATGCATTAACTAGCTACTTATTGATGCTTACAGAATCAAGACGGATCACATTAAACAACAAGAAATTAGCACTAATGGCCCCCTCTTGATTTCTGTTCCAGCTCCGCCATTGAGCTCATCCGCCTCCTGCTTGGGAAGAACGGCGACGACCCCACGCCGGCCGCCGCTTGTCCGTCGCCGAGCGAAAACGCCATACGCCGCATATGCGGCGTTAATGCGTTCACCACAACTAGCCTAAGCACGTGGAAGCTGCCGACGGGAACGAGAGGCTCGCAGGACTCGACGGTCCACGAAAAGGCTGCCATCATTTTTTTTTTTGGTTGGGTCGGCCCACCAAGCGACGACGGCAGCCCAGACATGTAAGTTTTTATGACTTTTTTCTTTGCTTTTTTCATTCAGTTGTATTTTTATAGATGGTTTGTTTTTCCTTCTTTTTTCATTTTCTTCTTTTTTTACCGTGCTTCTTCTTGTTTATTTTTTTCTCTTTTCTTATTTTACTTATTTTATTTCTTTTATTTTTAAATATTTTATATGGTAGGCTATATTAAACTATGTTTCATTAGTTTAGATGATTTGTTCCACATGTTAGTATTTATGTTTCATCTATATGGTACTTTTGTTCCTCCTGTATAATATTTTGTTATTTCTGTTTCATTAGTTTAGATGATTTTGTTCCACATGTTAATATTTATGTTCCATCTATATGATATTTTTGTTGCTTCTGTATAACATTTTGTTACTTCTATTTCACTATTTTAATGATTTGTCCACATGTTAATATTTATGTTCCATCTATATGATATTTTTGTTCCTATAATATTTTGTTACTTTTGTTTCATTAGTTAGATGATTTGTTCCACATGTTAATATTTATGTTCCATCTATATGATATTTTTGTTCCTCCTGCATAATATTTTGTTACTCCTGTTTCATTAGTTAGATAATTTATTCCACATGTTAATATTTATGTTCCATCTATATGATATTTTTGTTCCTCCTGTATAATATTTTGTTACTTCTGTTTCATTAGTTAGATGATTTGTTCCACATGTTAATATTTACGTTCCTCTTGTACAATTGTGTTGTTCCGCACGGTCATGTGATTTGTTCTAGTTGTAAAATTGGATGAATTGTTCCTTCTTTTATAAAAAGTGTTCCATTTTTTTAAAACCTGAAACATAGTCAAGTGTGGTCTAGTTTTAATGATATCGTTATAAGAAATGCAGTGGTGCAATCGAAATTTGATTTGGACACACCATTTATAATATACAAATCGTTTTTCAAAAGTGTTTCTCGTGGGACCCACAAACATTAATTAGGTGGGGCTTCATGGCTGGTGGTGTTGAGTTGCTGCGGGAGTTCACGGGGGCGCCTCGGGAGGTGTGCGGTCATGCGCGGCGAACCGCACGTGCGGTGTATAGAGGGCGTGACTGGCTGCCGCAGATGCGGTGTGCGGGACCGCACCGCACACCCCTGTTGCATGCCAGGTGAAGCGTCAGCTATGTGGACCATGCAACGTCAGATGGTAGGCCATGCACAACACTTGAGAAAAAAATTCATATCTCCCAAATTAAATGTTCAAATCAAATTCTAATTGTACCACTTTATTTCTTACGATGAGATCTTCGAAACTAGGCCACACTCAACTATATTTGAATACTCTTTTTGCTGGAACAAAAATTTTTAAAGTTGGAACATTTTATTGTGAAGCTGGATGTAAGGCGAAATGGGGCCTGGGGTGGAACGGGCGCCCGCCCTAGGACTGGCGGCGCCGGAGAGGGGGCGGCCGACGGCGCAGCGGCCGTCGGCGGCGGCCCCTAGGGTGCCGGCGCACCCTAGGAGGATGAGGGGGACGGCAGCCCGGCTGCCGTCCTTGCCGTCGTGGCGCCCTGGAGGTGGGGCGGCGGCGGCGACATGGCGGCAGCGGCGGCTAGGGCGCCAGCGCCCAGGGGGAGAGGGGCTAGGGCTAGAGAACTAAAGGAAATTACCATTTTTATTTATTGCTTGATTAATTTGGTATAAGGCCCCTTGATTATATAGGCCGACTCGACTTGACTCCTAAGCAATGTAGACCTTACTTTCCTAAACAATCTAGATACTTCGTAGGCCCGACCATACCACGTAGTGGAGTAGGTGATAAGAGGGCTATGCATGCATGCATATGTGCGCACAGTAAAGCATCATGCATACAAAGGGTCAGACTGTCAAAGTCTGCAGGCATGAAAAAAGGTAGGCGTCGGGAGGTATGCGGTGGAGGATGAGACACCGCATGTGCGGTGTATAGCAAATCCGGTGTATAGACGCCCCCGTCGCCGAGGGTCTGGTCGTCGAGCGGCTCGTCACGCCTCCTAGGCCTCCTGGCCCAACTAGAAAATCTTGGTCCGTAAACGGGTTTGCTTCCAGGCCTAACTAGACGAGAATGCTGCCACAAGTACTGACTTAAGAATTTCAGGGTTCTCAAAAAAAAAACTTAAGAATTTTAGGGTTCAAAATTCCCACAAAAAATATTTTTCTCTATTTCCTCGGCCACAATTGAAATTTCGACGAAAATTCAGCGTTAACTTCACGGCCAGTCGGGCTGCGGTGAAAGCAGCGAATCCCGTGCCCGGGGAGGAGCAGCGGGGGCAGGTTCAGTGGCCGGACCCACACTCGTGCCTCTCACCAAGCGCCGCCCGCCGGGCCCGTGGCTCGTCACGAGCTCGCCGAGCACGCGCGAACGCGATCGACATCCGTGGGCCGTCGTCGCGATCCGTGGCGGCCAAGTCGCCAAATACTGCCCTACAAGCCAGATACAATATTGAATTATTGACTGCCGTGGCTAAAGGTGGGCGTGGTTCAACCACGGAGCGAATCGCACCTGATCCATCGATCCATATAGCGTGTAAAGGTGCACCCGGTCTATCATTTAGTTAGTACTGACCCTGATGGTGCCCCAACTGGTTATTATGGATCAACCCAGTTGTGTGTGCTGGCTTGCTGGCAGCTGCTGCTTGCCGGTTACTTTGCCTAATCAAACATGGCCGTCTTGATTTCTGTTGCTCGTGCGTTTCAAATACATCCATTTTTATGCTGCTAGCGTTGAAGAACAGAATGAAATAAGCCGAGAGGTCCCAAAGGAATTGCTATGCGAACAAACAAGAGAGATTAGTTATTATCAGTTATCTTAGTCGATCGTAGAGGTACGGCGCCATGAACACTGGAACAGACGGGAGCAGAGTACTAAGGACACCAGAGTAGTCACCGGAATAGAGCGGAGCAGGGTGCCAAAGAAAATGGAGGGGACGCCGGAGCGAAGCGGAGCCGAGCCGAGGGCCAGCAGCAAGATACACGCGAACGCGGAGGGGGCGCCGGAGCGGAGCTGAGGGCCGGCGTCGAGTAGCAGCGCCGCTGGAAGAAAAAGGGTCGACCCCCTCTACCCTGTGGTTCTGATCGATTGCCCCACCGCTGTTTCATGAATTGGATAAGGGGCCCACTAGGTTATTTCTGCGGATCGGTTCGACGATCCACATGGGTCGACCAGCTCCGCGCCATCTTTAGCCGTGGCCTACCCCCTGCCTCTGCCCCTCGCCCCCTCCCTTGTCCTGTCGGAGTCTTCTCTCATGAACCTTTTTTGACGATTAATTTCAAAATAACTTTTATTTCGCGATAAGATTATGTCATTTACTGCAATATTTTTAACTAGGTGCTGGTAAGTGGTAACACATAGCAATACAGTTTTAGCTTGTTTGTCTTCTGTTGGGCCAGCTCGATCTCATCATGTTACCAGCGCGTACCAGTCCTGCTCTGCTTTCCTTTTGACTTTGAGCATGGTTCAATGATTCAAATCACCGTCATCGGTTCTGCTATGTTCGTTTGGCAGGGTTGAGCTAAAAAGTCTATTGATTTTGACAGATTTTAAACTGATTCAATAGTGTTTTTGAGTAAAATAATCCGCACAGCTGGCTTGATAAACCAAGAACTAAGCAGATTCGAACACGACGAGTGACCTTCATCACCCACCTGGAGTTTACCTTTCTTTGTCGAGGCCGAGGGCGAGGAGGAGGAGGAGGGAGAAAAGGACGTGACACTTCTGCCGTTCTGCGTTCTGTAATTTTGATTGCATTGTGAACGTCAGAAGCTATGAGCGATGAATCGAATGGGCTTCGGCCCAGTTTGCAAGCGTAGTGGCTGCTTCCTTCCTTCTTACACCATCAGCTTTGATTTTTTGTTTCTTCCGTGTTCGCAATTCATTTTATTTTGCCACACGCGCATAACGACATGAAGCACAGCGGTAACGTGCAAACTCTGAAACACTCGACACACAAGCCATCTAGCTTATTTATTGTCAGAGAAAATGCTACTATACACTAGAGAAACTGCATTTGTTTGCGAGGCCCATGGGCTCCTATATAGGTCGGCGATGGGCCAATCCACCAATGGCCTACGGTCGCTGGGTCCGCAGGCCCACTTCGGTCAGCCAGCCCGCAACAAAAGGCCCAGCCACGCAAAGGGCAAAACCTACTGCCCCGACTGATCCCCGACACCGGTTCACCGCTCCTGTGTAGCACAAACCTACTAAAGTTTTGTTATTTCTAAATTTGTGCTCACCTATTAAAAAAATTTATGTCCATGACAGGTTTAAAATTTTGTACAAATCCATGCCCATCGAGTTAGCACGTGCTCACGGGTCGCCCGTGGATTTGCATCTTTATTATGCTAGTTTTTCTAATACTACCTCCGTTCCAAATTACAGGTCGTTTTGACTTTTGTAGATTCATTATCTTTGTTATGCATCTAGATAAACACTATGTCTAGATTCATAGCCAAATCTATCAATTTAGAAAAGCCAAAACGACATATAATTTGAACGGAGGAAGTAATAAATAAGTTTAACATAATGTGTAATGAGTTTATAGTGCACATAAATACATGACGAGCAACAAGTTCATTATTCACTAAAAAAAGTGCTAACAGAAAGAACAATATTATAAATAACAATTCTTATATGTAGGTGAACATAAGTATGACACTAAGTCATAATCCACCGTATATGATATGAGTACTATACGCGGTGGACTAGCAACATCCATAACTACCACCAACATATTCCAGATTCTCCAAAGTAGGAACTAGAGGAGGAACATCGAGGAGTACTGTGTAACTTCACAACACAAAGTAAAAATGCATTTAGGGAGATCAGGTTTTTTAAATTTATGGGTTTTATGTTCCCAGACCCACGCTCTCAAACCCGTTGAGTCTAGATTTTTGCCCACCATCAATAGACCCACAGATATAAAAATTGGCACGCGCTTGTACATACCCTCAAAGAATAAAACCCATTGAGTTTCAGGTTTCGAGCACCATTGTCATCCCTACTCCTGTCTCGCCGACCGCCGCCTCCTGTCCCTGCAAGACTTGCCACTGCTGGAGCCATCGCTGCCGCCGCCCTGCCCGGGCCATCGCTGCTCCCTCCCGACGCCGCCCAAGTTCGGGACCCGCCACCTACACGCTTGGCCCTAGCCTTCCCTCTGATCAAGATATACAGTTACATGCTGAATGCTGATCGACTACTTTGTTCCATCGATTGTAGAGGTGTGAAGAAATTTAGTCCAGTGTGGTGCACGACTGATTCTCAACGTTTCTCGGTGGACCACTGGCGGAGCCTCATGGAGCCATCCGGGTCATGGCCTTTATTTCATTGTGTGTTGTGTCGGGCACAACGGCACAACGCTCTGTGTTGGTGAAGCACTGACATCCTGAACCTCTCGAACTTTGAACACACAAGCCATCTGACATGGTTGGCGGGTTTCCTATCTTCAGGTTTGCAGTTCTATAGGCCAGTCTCAATGCAGACTCTATCGTAGAGTCTAAAGTCATTAATTATGCTGCCATGTAAGCAAAATGCTGATGTGACAGAACATTTATTGAAGAGAGAGGGAGAAAAAATGAAGAAACCAAGTCTAACTAAAACACCAAGTCTTTACGCAAATCAAGACCATCTGTGAGAGAGACAAGTGGGTCATGGGATTGGATAGACTTCAAGATACAAAATCTGCGTTGGAGGCTATGATTTCTTATAATAGAGTCTTGAACATATGGACTCTATGGGTAGAGTCTGGGTTAAGACTGCCCTAATGTTGCTGATCGTGTAATGGACGACAGCTGTTTAATGCTTACTTTCACCGTGTAACTATCAACTTAAAAACCAATTTATTAATCGTTTAACTTTGGGTGATGAAACCCGGAAGTAGAGCAGGGGTGTATATGTTCTGTTTGTTTGAGTTTTTGCTAGAAAGTTAGCCTTTTGGGTTTTGAGTTTTTAGCTGCTGACCTTTGCTATTAGCTTTTGTAATATTTTTTTCTCTTCTCAGCACACCAAAAGCCAAGAAAAGCTCCTATCAACCAGCTTCCCAGCTTTTAGTTTATTTCATCTTTCTGAAAGCTAGCCCAATGAACTGTTTGTTTCAGTTTTCCAGTTTCTTCTACCAGAAGCCGGAAAGCTGGCCCTAGAAGCTAAAACAAACAAGGCCCCAGTGCTCCGAGAGAAATGGAAGAACGAAGAAGAGATTTGCCAGCTACTTTGCTTCTTCCTTGCCCAGTCGTAGAACCCTTTGGTTTATCTTATAATTTTAGTTAAATTTAGAAGTACTCATTTTCAGAACACTGACACCTAACTTTGCCAGAAAAATTCTGTTCTCCTACTGATCCAGGTTATGCAGAGTAATGATTGTATCGGTAGAGTAGCTATCTCTATCCTATCTCAAGATTAGCTACTGTAGTCTTACGTAGTAGGGTAAGGAAAACAAAAGGGGAGGTGCAAGCAAAGCATGCAGAAATTTGCATGAAATGTGCAAAAGAATGCTACTAGTGCTAGGCCTGCTGCTGTTTTTCCCATGGCCACTTCTGTTTCTGAAAAGAGAAGGAAAAAAAGTAGAACAAAATGACACGTGCCTCCCAAGAAATTTACTTTAATTGAAACCATATGTGTGACTTTAAAATTTGAGACTTAAAGTTGTGGTGTAAGGTACTATGAAGCAATTGTTTTGTGAAACAAGAGCATACCTTGTTTTCAATCAGACATCACTATTTAAATACTGATTCCGTATTCATCTTAACGTTTAAAACTTCTATAATTTCACACCTACCTAATGTTATGTGTCTACACAACATTTGCTTCTATCTCAATGCAAGTTCGGCTTCTCGTGATGGAATTGTCGAGATTGAACTTGTTTTGTCTTAATTTAATGAGGAACCCTATTGATGTTGCATTTTTGCCAAAGCGGACTGAGCTTGACGTTTCTATTGTCTACTCTAAGGATGTGTTTTGGTGCTTCACTACATTAGTTAAGAAGCAAGAACTTGACTTGGACAGGAAACTTATTGACTAGTAGAATCAGTAGTTCCTGGAAAAAAATTATGGACATTGAAATACTTCATGGCCTAATAATGATATTCAACTATTAACTTATTGTACTTTGTGCTAGTCGATTATAGCCTTGCAGCCATATTAAAAATGGATCATGAGAAACATTAGAAAAATTAACTTGAAAATAAGAGTACAACATGTGTCTTCAAGACAAAAAATTGTGAGCTTCTTGATTGTATCATTTTGAATTTATTAGAATCCTAAATAATGGCTAACACTTAGGGGAGTGTTGCCCAATAAACCATGCAAATTGTCTCACATAGCTAGAACACTTTCTCCAGGAAGTATATGCACATAGAAACTCAACAAACAAATTCATGATATTGCAAAGATTATTTCATGACTAGACCCATAATTTAAGAATTTGGAGTAAAATATGTTAAGAAATTGGCGCCTCTAACCTTGACACCGACTCCTTCAATGGACCCTTACCCGCACTACTTTGTGGACATTTTCACCTAGACACCAACATAGCATACCAACTCTCTACAATAGAACTCAACCTTTATTCACAACTTGATACGACACTCTTACACAATTTATATGGCTATTCTACCAAAAACTACCCATGCCAAACTATCATGGCATGTCACTCATCATATAGTGGCTATCTATGCCATATCAATATGGCTTCTACTTGGCATTGCATCTATTTGACAAGTGTCCATGCTCTAAGAAAATTCTTAGGTTCTACACTATTCTAAATTTGCCATTGAAGATGTTTTAGATTCTAGCATAGAAAATATCTAAGCTCTTGTGTTCTCCAAACTCTTGTAGAACATTCCTACTTTTTCTTGATCTTGTCCTTATGCATGGCAAAGTTACTGTCATGTAATTTCCACAACATTTTAGAAGATTCAAAGTATGCATTGCATATTTCAACACAATAATTAGCCCACATTCACTAGTAGGTAGCACGACATCTTTCAAACAATGTTAGGAACTAAGACCTTTAGGTTAATAATACCCTCCATGTATTGTTTGA
This sequence comes from Urochloa ruziziensis, assembly GCA_015476505.1. Lineage (NCBI taxonomy): Eukaryota > Viridiplantae > Streptophyta > Magnoliopsida > Poales > Poaceae > Urochloa > Urochloa ruziziensis. The sequence goes on along the minus strand of CM027120.1, from coordinate 66,129,812 downwards.
GACTTTTGAAGTCTAATGGATGTTGATCAATTTCGTATATGCTCCCCTGATGACAAAATCTATTAAATTTTATTCCCATGTGATAAACATAAGTTGGGATTAGTGAGACTACAAGATTCCCACAATATTTAGTCTTCATGATGTTTGTCTCATTGTTACAGATAAGGAAAATTTTGCTAGTGGACATCGCACTTTCGTGAAATTAGCTGTGACAAACTAAAATATTTTTTCTTTGCTATAAAACACTATTTTTTCCTAAAATATACCACCTAATGTGTCGTGGCCATTTTTTTATAGTGTCACACGGTAATATCAAAATCGAGTAGTGTCCTACGACCAAATTTCCCATGTAAATATAATGATTGTAAGGTACAAGTGGGTACTTCTAGCACGTTCTTTTTCTTTTAATGAGGCTACAATAAGACTTTCACAACATTTAGTCTTCATGATTTTTCATGCATACACCATCTAGGATTAGTGCAATGGGCTTATGCTTTGTTGGCGCGCAAGAAAAGTGGTTAGCTCTCATTGGAGCCAATGCGGTGCATGTCTTGTGTGGGCGCGATCTAGACTCTGGCTGCAGCTAGGGCTCTAGATTTTGGAACACTACTAGAATCATAACAATAGCTGACAACTTTTAAACTGTTAGTAACCTATTTATACAGTAGGAAAACTAAATTGCTGAGGGTATACCGTCGGCTATCTCCCCTCGCGCATTTCTTGTCGGACATTCAACCAATAGCCGAGAAGATGTCCGGCACCAGTTTAGATTAGATGTATTGAAGCCACACCTTTGATGAATCCGGCGATGTGTACTATGCTCTTGTCTATTCTGTCCACACAGGCCTTCATCAAATAGGTAAACGAAAGTGCGATGCATGCTAATCATGACTTCAGGAGGGACAGAGGAAACTTACATGCACTCAAGGTTTTTTTTTCCCTGACCGGTAACCCCAAACCGCCGCCCACCGGTAGCGGTTTACCGGACCGGTTTGACCGGTAACCGCCCCAAACCGGTGGAATTCAAATTCTCAAATTTAAAACCTAGTGTAATCGGTTGCGACCGGTTTACCGGTCGGTTTGACCGGTTTACCGGACCGGTTTGACCGGTTACAGACGCATAGAAAAAAGAAATTTATAAATAAAAATGCATGAGCTATGCACATATTAATGTAAAATTCCATAGCAAAGTAATAATTTATAATTATGCATACAAATGGGTGGGGTGTTAACTGGGTGTAGGAGTTGATGGGCCTTCACGGGCCGCACCTGTTTTTTCTTTTTCTTTTTTATTTAACTTTGAATTCTCGCAAATTGTACTGAACGAATGAATATTTGAAAAAAATTTACACCATTACATTTGTCGCAGCTTAAAGTATTTTGGGAATTTTTTTGATTTTTTGGGTTTTTTATTTTTTGAATTCAAATTTAAAATTTTTGAATTGGGCCGGTTTGTAACCGACCGGAACCGGTACTGGTCCGGACTGGTTCCGGTCGGGATTTTTAACCCTGCCTGCACTGCATTGAAGGAGTCGCCATATGTTGTCGCGGGTGCCCGTCTGGATGACTGGTTGCCTGATGCATCATTAGCTCTGGATGGATCAAGAAGGACGAGCTGTTGAACGGAGGTAGGGTTTTCAGATTTGTTTTGACGGAGAGATGGCCTTGGTGGCCTAATTGGTCATTATGTACTCTCGTTACTACTAGTCCACCATCAGCAAACACTCGATCTTATCCTTTGAACGTGCACATTGGGCCGAACGTGGAGTGAATTACCAAGGGGAATTCAGAAACTGTTGATCAGTTCTAACCTTGCTGAGGTTGTTAGTCAAAACCATCAAGCATTACAACATCCGTTGGCAATTATATTAAATAACCGATGGTTCTTGATTGCACCATCGGGAAATAATATTCTTTCCGACGGGTTGTCGGTGAGTTCTAAAAACGCTCGGCTAAAATTAGGACTCTACTAGTGGAAGGTTTGGTGAACAAATCATCACCACATGATCATGTGGATCGTAGGAATAGGGTGGAGGCCTCAATTATATTAATTTTCTAGGCATATGTGCGTAATTTTGAAGCAAACCTTAGAGGTTCCTTCACCTATTCACTTTTTCCGTTTAACCCCCTAAAAAAAATTAGGCTCACTTTACTCCGCTGAGCTATTTCAATTAGTCCAATCTACCCCCTAATTAGATTTCTTTTTTTATTTCTTCGTGTAAAAGTTGAGTTTAAATTCCAAATTTTATTACATGACTTATAACATGATCATGTTCAACGTTAGAAAAATAAATTAGAAACTTTTCATGATTAATTTTCAAACATTTTTTTGTGTATTTAAGATCAATTTCGTATTAAATATCCTAAAATATGAAAATAACCATGAAAAATTTTAGAATAACTTTTTAACATAAGGCATCGTGTTATATGACTGCTCACAAACTTGAACTTAAAATTCAACTCGCACATGGAGAAACAAAAGCACAAAAACACATTAGGGGTTAGATTGGACCAATAGAAATAGTTCAGGGGAGCAAATGGAGACTAAATTTTGCTTAGGGGGTTAAACGGACAAAATAAATAGGCGAGGTGAATAAAATGGGCTTTTTTCTTTTTTTTGGTATAGGTGGGTATTTTTTAGTAAAAATAAAATAGATCCGATGGGTACTGTTATTAAATTTTATATTAGAGCTTACCGATTCGGCTGGGGATGTTTATGTTTTTATGAGAACTTATTTGATTTATTTGTTTCTCTAGTGTGTCTAGTGAGTTCTAATGTGCTGAAATAGTATGATGTGCTGATAGCTCTCATAAAAAACTCATGTGTCGATGACATGGATACAAAATCATGCTCCATGCAGTACATGTAAATGATGCTGTGTATACATCACTAGTCCAATGCTGCTAGGACCTAGGAGAAACATATGCATGGAGCTAGCCATATTAAGGATCGAAAAAAGATCTCTTAGGGCAAGTACATTGGTGTCGTTTGATAGGCGGTCTCATGCATTGACACGTAATCTTGAGACGACTTAACAAACAACTCATACAATGGGTAATTGTTTTAGTTTTCTCCTAGTAATACCATATCCCTTAAATTGTGGGGGCAATAAAAGAAACTTTGTCAGTTACCAGACAACAACAACCGTGCAATGGTGGAGAAGCAGTCTTGTAGTTCTAAATTTTAACTCATGAGGCGGTTGTTTCTCTTTCTCTCACCTCGCTCTCTCTCCTCCGCATCACCAAAAATCATATGTGGCGTTGCATGAGACAACCGCTTACGTGTAGCAATATACTTGCCGTAAATACCTGCATGCTCAGACTCACATTGAAGGGAGCATGCTTTGAAAAAAGGACCGGAGCACATTGCATCAATAAGGATAGTAGGTATTTTCCCTTCATAAAAAAGGATTAGGTCATCAAGGGGAGCCATCTGCAGACACGTCACACGTCCATGCATACAAACTGCAACAGCATAAAATTAAGGTGTGGCAATATATTTTCTTTAGATGAGTACAGTATAGCTTTTCCGTATTTATTTAAAATGGATTTTGTTAGATCAGTTATAGCTAGAATGCTTATAGGCCATGAAGGTGGAAAAGCAAGCAACAAGCTGCAATCCCTGAGTATTTCATCGTTCGCTCGGCAATTGTGGCTCACACTTGTACAACAAAAGCTGCTTCTTCACCTTCACTAAATATTCCTAACTGGCAGACAAAGCAAGCTGCTTATACTTTTATGAAAGCCAGCTGCTTGTTCAGTTCACTAGACACATATTCCCAACTGGCAGGCGAAGCAAAGCTAACCAGCACCTGCCCCCACACGGCTTCTCTATATAAGGCATGCATGCGTGGCACCACACAGCGAGCAGTGCACACCATCCCATCCTTCGTAGCTAGCATTAGCATTAGTGATGTCGATGCTGAGCTCCTGCACCCTCCTGAGCCTGGCGCCGGCGCCGGGAAAATTCTCTCCCGCCGCCCTGCAGCTCCGCACCAAACAGCCGGCGGCGTCATCATCAGGCGCCGCGGCACTCGCTTGGACTACCCCATACAAGGTGTCCAGGGCTCCTCGCTTGGTGTGCCATGCGCAAACGTACAACATCCTACCCACTGGTAAGCTTGTAGCTAGAGTACCATATAGGTAGCAGTTTTAACTTTTCTAGACAAACTTTTACTACATACTTATGCATCTGAAAATACACCATGTCTGACTGAATTTATAGCAAAATGGATGGGGGTACTTGCATTGATAAAGTGGATTCTTTTATTTTGAAATTTGGATAGCCCTGGTGCACCCATCAAGCGGCATTCAAGGTAAGTGGAAGACCACCGACGACGAGGACCGCATCATCCTCGAGTTCAACGTGGGAGAAGGGACGAAGGAGAGTGAGCTATCGGTTACAACGACAAAGGACCAGGCGCTCACGGTCTGGCTGGTGATCAGGTACAAGGGCGACCGAAGCGACGGGAGCCTGGTGACCTCGCTGGACGCCCACCTGCAGATGCCTCCAGGCTACGGCAAAAATAATGTGATGAAGGCGGAGATCCTCAGCAACGGCTGGCTGCAGATCATCATCAACAAGCCTAAGCCACAGACCGATGACATAAAAGTCACTAAGCAAAACTGAAACACAATCATCTCAAAACTTCAAAGACGTCGCAGTGTGCGAGTGTAGCTTGTACGGTCATGACAATGAAGAAATAAACAAGTAAACTTGTACTCTGATGTTTGATCATATATCTATACTACCGTGTCTAACTCACTGTTATTCAATTGATGTATGTTGTGATACATGAATATACTCACCAACGGGTTGTCAGGGAGGTTGTCAGGAAGTTTAGAGGACGGGAGGGTGAGAGAGCCGCTCGGCGGCCATGGGGCGTCGGCGCAGGGCATAGGGAGCGTTAGCGGCGGCGCTAGATGGGGAAGGGGAGTCAAAGCTGTAAGGCAAGAGAGTTTTAGATTCAACCCTTTACTTTCTTGTTTGAATAATTTGGTACAAAGACCCTTAATTATATATGCCAACTTGACTCCTAAGCAACACCTAGACCTTACTTGGCTTGCAAGTCAAGTCATCTAGACTCTTCCTAAACCCTATCCTAAATTGCACAACAAGAGATGGCCGCATGGGCTCCTCCTAGGTAGGCTGGGCGTGCCGTTGGCGCCACCGGCCTGCTGCGTAGAATTTCACATAATTTTTCAATGCTAGAATCAACTTCAGTAGTACCAGCTATGCTGCTTAACTGGTTGTAGTAAGAAACAAGCCAGCAGCACCTCACAGGATGAACCCACAAACTGTAGCAACAACAAGATGAATCAAATCGAGGAAGAACAACGGCTCCCTCGCATCCAGCAAACTTACTGATGATAACACCTCTTGGTGTAGATGATGACTATGGCACCTTCACTCCTCCGGGCAAATGTCGAAAGAACAGGAGCAATACAAACCAGCCAAAAAAAACTCCAAATCGTGGCTCATCAGGACAATAATGTCCCACAAACTCGATGAAAATAGAGTGAACTCCATAGGATTAACCTGCTCCTGATATCATGTTGAAGATTTAATGGTGGATTTGACAGAAATCTAGATAGATGATTGAAAAATGGATCGATACTCTCTCGATCCTTACCTGCTTCTCTATATTTACTCCATTATTTTACACTTTAGCCCTCCTAATACGTCTATTTTACAACCACCTACACCAACAAGTTGTAGACTAGAACAACCTCAATGTATAGTCATATACTATTCGTCCTATGCACTCACTAGTTCGCTGGGAGAGCCAGCTGCATTTTATTTGCCTTCCGAACCCATTCCACAATTCAGCCCTGAAGCCTAGGAGGTGCCTGAGCAACCCACAGGTTGAGGAAATCTATGACCACCTGTACGTAACTACGTATCCATCTCTCTAGCTTGGGGTCTCTGCGCTGCCTGATCGCGGGCCTCCTGTTTCCAACGCCTCTCGTATGCCTCGGTGGCCGGCATCTTCGTCGTCAAACCTGTCTTCTCGACCTGAAGGAACGCCATGCCATGCCTGGACATCCAGCACATGCATCTGATACGCGGCCGTCGATCTCGGCCTTCCAGTGGAGGCAGTCGATCGCCGTGGGCAGCATGAACTCGTCCACCTGCTCGAGGCTGATGTTGGTGTGCACTGCACGCCGGTCTGCGCCATCACTAACAGAGAAAGAGCTTTTAGTACCGGTCGGTAAGGCAGGTTTAGTACCGGTTGTGGAACCGGTACTAAACTTTCGAGACTAAAGTGTCTCGTCGTTTAGTACCGGTTGTGGAACCGGTACTAAACGGTACGTTAGTACCGGCTGGTAATACGCCCAAAAAAAGAAAAAAATATTTGAAAGAGTTAGGAGGTCCGCACACGCGCAACGTCACAAAGTCACAAGTCATGCGTAAAAGCGCGAACGCGGCCACGAGGATTCGAACCCACGACCTCCAGCCTCGCGTGTAGTTTCCTTACCATCCCACCTATGCATCACTTGTGATTGAGTGGGAGATACATTCATTTTAAAGTAACCCGTGGAGGCCCATTTGTTAAAAACCAGTACTAACGGTGCTAAATGACAAGGGACCAAAGGTCATTTTTTTAGTGCATGCCGTCGATCACCTCGTTCGCCGAGCTCCGTACCGCTGGAGCCAGGTCTTTGGAGATGCCGTGCAGGCAGTAGAGGAGGGGAGCAACTGGTGGCCGCATGTGCGGCGTCTCACCTGTCAACGCAGAGCAGCCTTTTTCTACCCCACAGTCCCACACTAGTTACGTGTCAAGGCCCACAAGAGAATATTTCGAAAAACAATTCGTATTTCATGAACCGAGTACCCAAATCAAATTTCGATTGCACTACTATATTTCTTATGACGAGATCTACAAAACTAGACCACAGTTGACTATATTTTGATTAGATTTTTTATGAAACATATTTTTATGAAGACGGAACAATTCCGTTAATAACTGGAACAAATTCACTATGGACAGAGTGATATTGTTCCAGCTTCACAATAAAATATTCCAACTTCAGAAAAAAATTGTTCCAATAAAAAAAACATGCAAACATAGTCAACTATGGTCTAGTTTTGAAGATCTCATCGTAAAAAATATGATGGTGCAATTAGAATTTTATTTAAGCATATATAGCTGAGAATGTATAATTTTTTCTTCCCTTGCATCATTCCCATCTGATGCATGTGGCGGGCACGAGCTGCATGCTGATGGACCATGGCCTGCATGGCTGCATGCAGCAGGTAGTCAGGGGCTCAGGACCGCGCATGCTGCAGGCAGGAGGGAGAGAGTTTTGCGTCAAAGTCATTCCCGCCGCATATGCGGCATATAGCATCTGCGGTAGAGGAGCCCGAGCCTAAGATGTGGCACACTGGCACGTTCTTCAGGCAGCTGCTCTCACCTTCAACGGCTCTGGTCCTGTGCATGTTGTACTCGAACAGCGAGATGTGGCGTTGCAGGAACAATTTGATGACCGGTTCTAGATCGGCGACACTGGACAACTTCATCGTCTTGTTGCTACTGCTGCTGCTACTGCTAATCGCCAGCGCCATCGGCGAGCCACTCGAAAACCTCCGGATAGCGGCGGCCGAGGTGCGCATGACTGCCACCGACACCGACTCGTGGCCAGAGAAGACGGCAGCGAGGAGCGACTGCCGACTTTCGCGGCACGGGCCACAGGCGCCGGGGAAAGGAGGAGCGCCGGACCTCCTGCTCTATGGCTTCGTCGGAGTTGGCGCGCTGCTGGAATTCTTGCAGCGTATCGTCACACTCCTTATTGCGAGAGCGAGGTGGAAAGGAGGAGCGCCGGACCTCCTGCTCTACGGCAGCGTATCGGCACGGGCCACAAATTGTATACAGGTATTGAGCTAAAGAGAGGAGTTACATACTTATTGCGAGAGCGAGGTGGGAATGCCATCACAACCACTGAATCCCCATCCGAGGGCCAGATAGAAGGGGAGAAACTTTAGCACTTAAACCCTTCCACCATTAGCTTTGCTAATCACAAATTCACAATTTTCCTAAAACCCCTCATCCAAACCAAGCATGGAACCGAGGGATCCATCACGTCACGCCTGGGCAGCAATCCGTCACATTGCCTGGGCCGCTGTCGCCGCCGCCTAGCATCGTCGCAGCCTGGAGCACGCACACCTTCTTCTTCTTCTTATTGGACGACACCATTGTGGCGCTCGACATGCATATGCAGCGCAACGAACAGCAAAACAGTACTCCCGACAACTGTGTCAGTGTTTCGAAAACCCGGCTACTAAACTTCTACAGTTGCGCGTCTGAGCTCCGGATGGTTAGCAAGACAGACACAAGGATTTATACTGGTTCGGGCTATCCGGAGGTATAAGACCCTACGTACAGTTCGAGCTGCTCATGTTGCTTGCTATGGTTTGCAGTAGGGGTTACAAACAGGTGAGGGAGAGACAGGGTCTCAAGCCTCGAGTGGAACGTGTGTGCGTAGAGTGTGTGTGTGAAGAAGCAGAAGTCCAGAGAGCTTGCCCGGAGCAAGTGTAACATCCCGCGAAATTGCTGTCTGTTACTTGTAATGAAAAATCGGAATTTAAAAACTTTTGTATGAATTGTTGTGAGACGTGAAGTATTTGTAATATAAGTAATATTCTCTCTCTAAAATTCCTAGTGATTTAAGTTGTGCACAGATAATTTTTCATACTCTTGCATGAGTGAGTTGGATTTATTTGAAATTGTTTCGATTTCATTTGAGTGAGATTTGTATTTGAAGTTTAAACTTCAAATACAAATCAAATAGGAAAAACTAACCTAACCCCTAAATCCAACTCAGCTTGGCCCAAACCAAACCAAAGCCTAGATCCTATTCCCCGGCCTGCTAACTCTCTCCCTCCGCTCGGCCCGGGTCACCCTTCCGGCCTGCTAAACCTCCTCCCTGCTCAGCCCGCTAACCTCCTGCGTGGCCCAACAGCCGCCCGGCCCGTGACCACCTACCGCTTCCCCACCATCTCTCACCGCCATGTGGGGCCCTCTCGCCAGCGACCCCCTCTCCTGTTCTTCTTCCCCTTTCCACCTCCGCGCTTTACAGCGCACGGCGCCAGCTCCGCCGTTCGCCTCCGCCCGGCCAATCGCACGACGCCACATCTGCACGCCCGCGTCACCCCACGCCAGCTCGCTGCCCCCTTTCCAGCTCGGTGCGCCGCACCCCGCGTGCCCCCGACGCCACCTCGCGAGGGCCATCCACGCGTCCCGGCCCGGACGCCGAGAATCCCCAGCCATCGATCCCGTCGAAACCCTAGCCGCCGTTCCCTTAAAGCCCAAGCCGCCTCCACTCCCTCTGCCGGTCCGCGCCGCCGCTCTGGGGAAAAATTCCCCTTTGCCTTCCTTCCTGCACCGTCGCCACCCCCTCTGTTTCGACGCATTCTCGCCACCGCACCACCGTCTCCGCTGCGCCGCCGTGAAGGTAAGCCGGAGCCACCGCTCCGCGACGCCGCCGTCACGAGGAGGACTCGGATCACCGTCACGCCGCCGCCAAGCCAAGCCGGAGGAGCCGTCGCCGCCCCTGCACTGCTTCACCTGCGTTGAACCGCCGTTGTTGCCGTCAAAGAACCGCGAGCCAGGGACGCCGCCGCCGCCCTGGACTCCCGCAAGCCTGCGCGCTGCTTCCTCGCCACCGTCCATGCTCTGCTTCACCGACGTCGAGTCGGCACGGCCTCGCCACGCCACGGCCTCGACTCTCCACTACACCGCCGCATCCTTCCCCAAGCCCAAGGTGAGCTCGAGCCTAGCCCCCTCTCTCTTGACCTCCCCTGCTATCCGGCGAGGGAACTCGCCGATGAACCCCCTGCGCTTGGCCGCCATGACCGTACCTAAGCCATCGCCTTCTCTGTGAACCGGCCTTCGTGCCGCCCTCTTTTGCAGGTACCCCGCGCGTGCTTGGTTGTAGCCGCAGCCTCTGCCCGCCATCGCACGCGTACCCTCGCAACCCGCGCCGACCTTACCCCGTGCGCAAGCGCACCACCTTTGCGGCATCTCACCGAACACCTTAGGCGCGACCCCCGTTCGCCCCCTTTCCTTAGCCACACGGACAACCACACCAGCTGCAGCCGCATCGGATCTCGTGCGGCTGGCCTGCGTCAGCGATGACGTCAGCACCGCGCACCTTTTCGAACCCCCCCCCGCGTTTTGTTGTTAGGCCTCCGAGCTTCCTCGGATTTGCGGTTGTACCCTTCCACCATCTGCACTTTTGCAGATTAGCCTTGGCCGGCCCTTTTTCAAAGAAACCCCTGCAGATTTGCAGCCAAGCCCTTAATCTTTCCTGTTATCGCAACCAGACCCTTCCACCTTGGTGTTTTTGCACCCAGGATCCTGTACTTTTAAGAAATGGGTTTATTCTTTTATAAATCATTTTTCTTAATATCTAAAAGGGGTTAAACCTTAGAAAATCCATATCTTTTCCATCCTAACACCGTTTAATGCCAAACCAGTTGCATTAGGTTCCTAAAATCGCGCCCTTCACCCTAGACCTACCCGAGTGGCGTCTGCGACTTAGTCACGTGACTGCCATGCAAACCTAGCCGGCCCACCTTTGCCCAACACGTGGCGTCGACCCGGTGCCGAGTCGACCGCCACGTGGCTAACATGTTTAATGACCCGTAGGACCGTGGGCGCACTTGTGGGACCCACTGACCGTCAGCCCGGACCCACCTAACCGCTGGGCCTGCATGTTGACATGTGGACCTGCTAACCTTTTTGACCAACCCGGCAGCCTTTGACCCCCTTGACCGTTGACCTAATCAACTTTGACCAGGTCAACGATGACATCATCAGGGCCCGTGATGATGTAATCAACCCCGGACCAAGACCTTCGCCTGGTCGACTCGCGGTTTAACCCCGAGCCGGCAGTTGACACTGCACATTCCAGCTGCTAACTTTCGATCTAACTTTTATTTTTTTCCGGAATGGTTTATTTCAGTTTCCTCAGAAATAACACGTAGTACATTGATTATTTTGAAGCATACACATCTGCAATCACATTATTTTAGTCTTGCAACCGCATACACAGTTTTCTCATTTTTCATTTCAGATTATTTTGAAGCATAATCTGCTGAACAATTACATTTTACTTTAGCTGGATGCCCCAGTAGTATTAGAATTTTTGCTGCATACCTTTAATTTTTAGTAATGAACGGATATAACTAACAGTTTGATATTAACCTCTAGTACTAATTTCAGCACTTCAAAGGGTTGACTTTATTTTGGTCTTTTGGATGGCTGTCATATTGTAGTATCCAAACATCACCATGCAGTTATTCAGTCGTTGATCATGTTATCTGATCCTTTGTGCAGTTTTTTGGTCCTTTTTCCGTTCCTGTTTATTAGTGATAACTTTGTAGCAAATACTGTTGTAGCAGGAGCTTAACGAATACCTTTTATTGTTACTTATAGATCTCTCTAGCACCGGTTCGGGTTGGAGGAGGTGAAGCTCCCCCTTCTTGGGATCTGGTACCAACTCGAAAAGGTACTAAATTCTGCCTTGCATTTTGGTTTATGTTGAATCTGAATGTGAGGGTATGGGGGGACGCAAGGCCTTTCATATGTACACCCCATGAATGCTGAAATATGTTTGTAAATGTCACTGATATGTTCTGTTTTGAAATCCTTTTACCAGCCAAATTTCTATCTGTACATGTTGAATAAGTCTCCTGTCAATAAATTTACATGCTTTAGTTCCACCTCATAGTTATGACCTGCTTGCTGTGATGACCTCATATTTCTTGTTATTGTGCAGGACACTTGGATGAAGGAACTTGCAATTTCACTTCTTTTGAGGCACCGCAAGAGGAAGAACTCCCTAGGCAACCTCAGGCTGCTGAAGATGAGCCACAAGGATTTGATGACAATGTGGTTCTTGAGGTGAATGAAGTTGGTGATGGCACTAAAAGGAATGAAGAGGTGCTTCAAGGAATAGCTGATACTCTGTCACGAGATGAAGAAAGTGAGGCTCTAGCTATTGAAAGAAGTGGACAGCGAAGACCGGCTGCTGCACGACCAAGAAAAAACAAGAAAAGAAACTAAAGAGGCCTAGGAAGAATGAAAACAGTAGTTGCAAGAGAAATGGAGGAAAGAGAAAGGAAGGCAAGAGAAAAGGATGCTGCTCAAGCTTCTGATTTCTCGATCAGAAGGTGCATCTTAGTTCTGAACATAATGGAAGTGACGAAAGAAGAAAAGGCAAAAGCATATGAAATCTTCAGCAAGAGCAAAAAAAAATAGAGAAACTTTCATATGTGCCTGTGAAGCTAGATCAAGAAGCAGCCTTGATTTGGCTCAGAAGCAAGATGGCTTAGCAGGTAAGGATATGCTTGTTGATCCTTGCTTTGCATATTGACTTGATTTGGATTACATTGCTGCAAGTATTGTTTGTGCCATGTGGAAGGCTATGACACCTTATAGATACTATTTCCTTTGTCGATGCATATAAACAAGTGACTCTGTGTCAGATTTATGTACTGAACTAGATGGCACCAAAAACACCCTAGAAATATGCTATTTAGGCCACATTGCAGAAGCATGTTCAGTATGTTTCTTGTTAGCACAAGGTGATGACAAAATGTTTTTCTTATAAATTTCCAATGTTTTAGCTTAATCTGTTGTATGACAAATGATGTTCTAGCTTTCTCAGTTTGGAATATGCATGACAAATTAATGTTCTAGCTTTCTCAGTTTGGAGTGTGCATCATTGTCTTGTGGTGGGCATGAATGCATGTTGTTGTTTTCTGATTGGTCCCTTATGTTGTTTCCTTGCAACCAAACATTTTCTTCATGAATAATCGATCTTGTACTGCTGTCATTTAATTGAAAATGTAGACTTTTGATGCTGTCATTAATTGGACTGTAAAAATAGCATTACTGTCCCTAGATTCTCTTTACTGCCTAATGTTTGATTACTGTCCCATCATTCGCATTACTGAATTAAGTTTTCTGTTTCTCTTCTCATCAGAAATGCCATGTGATGGAAGAACAAGGATATCAGAATGTTCCTAGATGGTATCTACGATCAGTGACAAGGGTGTCATTAACGAGGAACAGTGAGCTTAGTTATCTATCTACTCAGTAGCTAAAATTTCTTGCAGTCTTCTGAGATTGAATTTTGTATTGGGTTAGGATGTGTAGCATGTTAGTTGCCTTGTTTTAAGAGTATGGACCTTGTTTATCATCCCATTGATGCTTCCATCATTGCCTGATGGATTGACCATTTCGGTTTGAGTATTGTGTCTGGATGGTATCCTTTGAAACTTGGTCATCAACAGGAGAAAAGTATTGTATGCACTACCAAATAGCATTTTGTATGCATGCATGTACTTTAGAATTTGCCTGGAGCAGATACTTGTATTGTCTGACTACGTTTTTGTATGGCGAAATAGCCAATATCGGCCTGAACTTTCTATAAGATGTCAAGTTCATTCTCTAACTTTCGAAAGGGTCAATGTAGCTTGGATATTTTTTCACCTCACCTTTGTCGACAATCCACTGATCGATGACTCATTCGAGGTCGATGGACTTAGACTGCTTACTTATCGAAGACTTAATTTGGTTGGATTTTTTTTCACCTCACTTTTGTCGTCGTCAATCCACTGATGACTCGTTCCAGGTCGATGGACTTGACTGCTTACTTATCGAAGACTCAATTTGGTGACTTCCGTTTGTCAGTATTCTCTCTTTCTCTGTCAATACTCAGTTACTCACTTCTTGTCCATCCGTGTAGAGACTAGAGACTACTTGCAAGTTGCAAACTGTCAAATAGAAACGAGATGCAATTTCCTCAATACATATTTCCCTTTCTCTATATTAATAATCCCTCGCTCTCGCAATAAGTATCATAACTCCACTCTCTTCAGCTCAATATACTTTTGTGTACAATTAGTTCACCCTACATCTTTATTTCCCTTTTCTTTGTGCGCATATACTGCTTTGTTCCAGTTCAGGAATAGTAAGCAATGGCGGAGATGGTCAGTTCGGTGGTTGCGGAGGAGACACTGAAGCAAGTTACGGAGAGGCTGGTCGGCAAAAAGAATGAGAGATGAGGGGCCTTTTTGCAAATTGGTATGAGTGGAAAAAGAATGAGAGATGAGGGGCCTTTTTGCAAATTGGTGCCACGCTGGCAGGGCCAAGTAGGCAAAAATTGCCTCCGTGGACGACTTTAGACCTAGATGGGACGAATTTTTAGTTAACAGACCTAGATGACCCACTTTTTAGTTGATGGACCTAGATAAGACGGGAGGTAAAGTTAATGGACCCCGGTAAAATTTACTCATTTATGAATGAGAGACTTTTAGAGGGAGAAAAAAATGTAACGCTTTGAAGTTGAACTTTGACATGGCTATCTATTTGTCTATAGCGTGAACATGACATCATTATATAAGAAAAAAAACCGTGTGTGACATTTTCTTCCCTCACATTACGTACGTGTAGGTCTTTTTATGCATCACGTATGAAACGGTTTTTTAGATTTTTTTTTCACTGATGAATCCCTACTTGGCTACTTGCTGCACACAACGTGATGCATATCTAACATTTTTTTGTGACGTCTTTTTTCCTACGTGATATGTAGAGGTGTGGGTGTTAAACTGTCAATTACTAACATGCACACAAAATTCTGAAACTTCAACATGAAAAAGTTTGTACAAACTTGTGTTTGGATTTGATCAAAAGCAAAGGCACGCGGAACTGCATGCAAAAGCTGCATGCATGCGGCGGTTAACAGGGATCATCGAGTCGATTTATATCTTTTTTTTCGAACAACCAACCAGCACGAAATGTGCTAATTTCATTGATAGAGAAGAGTTTTTACAGAAGCCCGGCGAGCCGGGGAAACATGTGGCCAATTATTCTCGCGCTAAAAGAACCGCTAGCCCTTTTGCCCCAGCTGTGGCCCAGTTTGAAGCCTCCGATTTGATCTTTGTAAACAGATTAGTGGCCGAGGTCTCTCTACGGTTGAAGACTCGCGCGTTCCTTTCTAGCCATATTTCCCATATTAAAAGCATTGTTAGCGTGAGTAGAGCCTTCTTTGGTATCGTGCGGATGGACGTTGTGACCGTCCACCATTCTTCCACCGATTCCGTGTGTGGCCAATGTGCTGGCAACAGATCTGGTAGGGCGAGCCAGGTGGCAACCTCACGCCATATGCGTCTGGTGTATCTGCATTCCGCGAGTAGGTGATGCGCCGATTCCCTCGAACCCCGGCAAAGTTGGCAGAGCGCCGTATGTGGCCACCCACGTCTGGCCAGCCGGTCCGCGGTCCAAACTCTGTTCTGCGTAATGAGCCATGCGAAGAATTTGCATTTGGGTGGGGCCCAAGTCTTCCACAGTTTGCTAATGTGTGGTTTGGCAACCGATCCAATGAATTGTGCCCGGTATGCAGATGCGGCCGAGTAGACGCCATTGGGTGTGAAATTTCAGGTTATTTTGTCCTGTATGTGTGGGCGTAGTTGAATGTCGGTGATTAGTCTCCAGAGCTGCACATACTCATCAACTTGTGCGGTCGTGATGCCATTTAGGAGGTTCAAGTCGCGTACCCACGAGTTGTTTGTCAGCGCCTCTGCCACGGACATCTTCTTATGCTTAGACAAGGCGTAGATCTCCGGGGCGATGTCACGGGGCCTGCAGCCATGTAGCCAGGCTGAGTTCCAGAATGCCGCCTTTCTACCATCGCCTAGGTTTATCGTTGTGCAAGCCGCGAAAAGCGATCGGTCCGTCTCATCACAGGGCGTTTCCGTACCGACCCAAGCCTTCTCTGGTGAAACCCATTCATGCCATAGCCACCGGATGCGTAGTGCCCTAGCAAATTTGTGGAGATTTAGAACTCCGAGCCCTCCGTGTTGTTTGGGCAAACAACTTTTTGTCCAGTTTACTTTGCATTTACCCCCTGTTAAAACTGTGTCGCCGGCCCATAGAAACTTCTTTCTCATCTTGTCTAATTCTTCAATTGCTTTCCGGTTCCCTTTTAGGACTGTCAACATGTAGATGGCCTGTGAAGTAAGGACATTTTTGGTGAGGCACGTACGGCCTGCCGTGTTGAGGATTTTTCCGTGCCAAGTAGAAAGTTTTCCGGTTGCCTTGTCGATTATTGGCCGGAAGTCGACCCGTCGTAGCCTTGTTACGGAAAGGAGAAGCCCTAGGTAACGCATCGGGAACCCAACCCGTGCTGCCGGGAGCGCCGAGAGGATAGTATCTAGGTCAATGGAGCCGCAACTGATCGGCATAACAGTTGATTTTTGCATGTTTGTTATCAGCCCTGTGGTTTCACCAAACATCTGCAGCAGTCGTTGCGTGTTTTGTGTATCCCGGCAAGTGGGCTTGATGAAGATTGCCGCGTCATCCGCATAAAGGGAAGCGCGGTAGCGTACCAGGCGACCCCCCAGCTTGCTCAACAGTCCTTTGTTGGTGGCGTTCTGTAGAAGTTGATGTAGGGGATCGATTGCAAGTACAAAAAGAAGCGGCGAAAGCGGGTCCCCTTGTCTTAGTCCTCTCTCATGCGTAATTGGGTCTGTTGGGATGCCATTGAGAAGAATTTTGGAAGTGGAGGTATGGAGCAGTGCGGCCATCCAGTCACGCCATCTTGATGGGAAGCCTCTGTGCTGCAGTAAGGAGAGGAGGTAGTCCCAACGCACAGAGTCGAAAGCTTTGGATATGTCCAGCTTTAGGAGTAAGGCCGGCGTTTTGTTGCGATGAAATCTGCGGGCGATGTTTCTGACATAGAGGAAGTTGTCGTGAATGCTCCGTCCTTTGATAAAAGCGCTCTGGCATGGCGCGACTAGCGTGGGCATATATGGAGCAAGTCGAAGGGCGAGTAACTTGCTGATTATCTTGGCGACTGCGTGTATGAGGCTGATGGGCCTATAATCTTGGACGCATTCGGCCCCTTCCTTCTTGGGAAGCAGCACCACATTTGCTGAGTTGAGGAGGTTAAGGTCTACACAGCGTAAAGTATGGAAGGAGTTGATGGCCACCATTAAGTCGCCCTTAATGATGTCCCAGCATTTTCTAAAGAATAAGGCGGTGAAACCATCTGGCCCAGGCGCTTTGTCGTACGGTAGTTGCAGTATGGCTGCGTGCACCTCCTCTTGGGTGAATGGGTCTGCAAGTGGCGAGAGGTCCACAGTGGGAAAGTGCATGTCGTCCCAATTGAAGTCCGTCATTCTTGATGGGGGTCACTCATGACGGACTGGAAGTGAGCAGTTATGGCCGCCTGCTTGTCAAGGTGTGAGATGGCCCAGCCAGCACCCACACGCAACCTTTGGATGAATTTTTTCCTGCGTCTGGAGTTTGCCCTCAGATGGAAGTATTTAGTGTTCGCGTCGCCTTCCCGAAGATACGTGATGCGAGAGCACTGCTTTTTCCTAGCCTTCTCGATGACTGCCCACCCCAGCAGCCGTCTCTTAAGCCGAGCACGCAGGCTGAATTCGGTATCGGAGAGTGGCCTCCAGTCTTGAGCCATGTCAAGGATAAGGATCACTTCGCGGGCTAAGCGCATTTTTAGTTTGATGTCCGAGGCAAACGATTTGCTCCAGCGGCGCAGATCTTGACTGAGGGTGTAAAGTTTGTGGCCCAGCCGGTGGAAAGGCTCAGTATGATTAGTAGGGGCGTTCCAAGCGGTGGAGACCACGTCGTGAAAACCCGGCAGACGGGTCCAGAAGTTTTCGAATTTGAATGGCCTTGGCCGCCTAGGGCCAGTTTGTTGGGCTAGCAGGAGGGGGCAGTGATCCGAATGAGAAGAGGAAAGCGCGTGTAAGGCGTGGTTGTGAAATCGGAGTCCCAGTTGTCATTGCAGAACATTCGGTCGAGCCTGACTAGGGTCGGGTTTCGCTGCTCGTTGCTCCAAGTGAATTTGCGATTTTGAAGGCGGATTTCCTTGAGTCCACAGAAATTCAGCGCTGATCTGAAGCTTCTCATGAGACGTTGGTTAAGGTTACGGTTATTTTTGTCTTGCGCACGGTAGATAAGGTTGAAGTCGCCTATGACTAGCCATTTTTCGTCCCCTGCCGGTTTCATATGGCGTAGGTGCTCCAGGAATGCCGGCTGGCCGGACCTTCTGGATGGGCCATAGACAGTTGTTAGACGGAACTCGGATGCGCAGAGGTTGACTGTTACGTCGGCCGAGAGGGAGTAGGCGCCTATACTGATGTTTTGTAGATCGACCGTCGAGTCGTTCCATAGAAGTAGGATGCCTCCTCATGTGCCCAGAGCTGGTTTGTAAACAAATTTATTTAGCCTATATGCCCCAAGAAATTGCGCCAGTGCCGAGTCTATATTTTGTAGTTTAGTTTCTTGCAAGCAGGCGATATGACACGTGGTATCTTTTATTATGTCGTGCACGGCTAGGCATCGTGCCGCTGCGTTGAGGCCTCGAACGTTCCAGTTTAGGATGCTAAAGTCAGCTCTTATCATGATAACCGTAGAGACGCTTGGATGGCTGGCCATTTTTTCCAGCGTGGCATGAGCACAGGCGAGTTAAAGTACGATAGAAATTAAGCGAAGTCGATGCCCGAAGGTCGATGCCAGCAGGGCAGTGATGACAGTCGAAAGCCCCGACGAAAGGTGCCCGAAGGTCGCAACCAGCAGGGCGAAGTCTCGATAGTCCTGCCCGAAGGTCGCAGCCAGCAGGGCGAGGACGAAAGCTAGGGAACGGTTGTTTTTGTTGTTGCAGATTCATGAAGAACGTTTGGAACTCGAGTAGTGCATGTGCCTTCAAGCGCCGTGCCCGAGCAGTGCGTCCTGCTCCACCTGGAGGTCAGCTACGCCGTCTCCCGCATGCTGCAGTAGCGCTTCAGTGATCTGCTCATTTCCGTCATCATCGAGGTCGAGGAGCGTTGCTAGTGCGGCAATGATGAACTCCGGGAGGGGGCCCTTGATGGACTTGACGTAATCTTTCAAAACCTCCTCGATTGGCAGCAGCTCTTGGACCTGTAAACCGAGTTTGCGAAGTAAGTTTCTTTGTGCTCGTTGCATCGAAGGCATGGGTGGTTTATTTGCGAGCCTGGTGCTGCGGCGAACTGCGGACATGTCGAAGGTGCGTTTTGGTCGTTGCACACGTACCGGCTTGTGCTGCACAAGTGGAGCGGCAGGAGTGGTCAAGAGGTCGTCGACCGATGGCGGTGTCAGCTGGGGCGCCGTTGTGTCTTCAGCCACCGTATTGTCGATGTCAGCGACTTCAATCACTGGATGGGCCTGGGGTAGTGTGTCTGCAGGCTTGGCGGGCCCGTGCGCATCCTGGTGGCCCAACTTGATGTCGTGCAGCCCGACCCAGGCGTCACCAGGGGACTCGGCCCAGTGAGGCATGCTGGCCCATCAGGTAAATGTAGCCAAAGTTGTGTTGAGTAGCAGTGGAGGTCCAAAACGATATTTGTGAGTACACTACAGCGCCGGCGAGTTCCTGAGGTTCGTCCAGCTTGGCGGCACGCCGCGGCAATACACGTTCGTCGACCCTCTCATCGGGCACCTCCTCGCCGGCAAGGAGCTCCGGTACAGGATCTTCCGGAGGAATGTGTACCATCTCTTCTGCGTGCGTCCCATCACTACTACAGAAAAGGCCTTCACAGCCGGTTGGGGAGGGCCATCACAGCCGGTTTTGGGAGGCGGATAAGATAAAGCGGCTGTGATAGTCCCCCCTATCACAGCCGGTTTTCAAAAACCGGCTGTGATGACCCCATCACAACCGGTTTTCATTTTCACCGAAAATAAACCAAAATAAAATAGCAAAACATTTTATTTATTTGGGGGATGGACCCCATCAGCCACTACCCACCGTCCCACGTCATGCGGCCGGTGGAAAAATCGCGCGCTACGCAGTCGGTGGGATTCGAACCCGCGACCTCACGTTCGTGCAAAGCCTCCTCTACCACTGCACCACTAGTGTGTTTGTGTCTATATACCATTTTGATTCCCCTCATATTAATGTTTTCTGAGTGTAAATTGCTTATTTGAGGCTCTAAATGACTTCAAATAAAAACATGGTGAACTACAATGTTTCATAACTTTTCAAGATCTACAACTTTCGTTTTGGTCAAAAGTTCATCCGAGGTCGTTTACAAAATTTGAATTTTCAAATTTGAAATATTCAAACTTAGATTCGGTTGACAAGATGTCTTCAAATAAAAAGTGGTGAACTACAATGTTTCATAACTTTTCAAGATGTCTTTTTATTTTTTCTCTTTTTTGAGTGTCCACCAAAGATCTTAGATAGCTTCACATAAAGGCTTCAAAAGGAGTCTCCAATTAGTAAATAGTAAGATTTGATCTATCTTCGACCTTTTCTCTTAAGCATATCGAACCGGTGTATTGTAGCTTGGATATTTTTCACCACACTGTTGTCGTCAATCCACTGATCGATGACTCATTCCAGGTCGGTGTGGACTTAGACTGCTTACTTATCGAAGACTTAATTTGGTTGGATATTTTTTCAACTCACTTTTGTCGTTAATCCACTATTCAACTGATGACTCATTCCAGGTCGATGGACTTGACTGCTTACTTATCGAAGACTTAATTTGGTGACTTCCATTTGTCAGTATTCTCTCTTTCTCTGTCAATACTCAGTTACCTCACTCACTTCTTGTCCATCATCCGTGTAGAGACTAGAGACTACTTGGCCCTGTTTAGATGTTTCGCGAAATTTTTTTCGAGTATGTTCCCTCACATGCATGGCATATTAAATGTAGTCGAAAAAAATAACCCATTATATGGATGGAGTGTACTTCGCGAGACGAATCTAATGAGCCTAGTTAGGTCGTGATTAGACAATAAATTGCTACAGTAAACATGTGCTAATGACGGATTAATTAGACTCATTAGGTTCGTCTTGCGATTTATTGACAGAATCTGTAATTAGTTTTGTAATTAGTCTATATTTAATACTTTAAATGTGTGCCCGACATACTCGAAAAAAATTTCGCGAAACATCTGTTAGAGTCATGTCACCAATCCTGACCTGACATAATATCTATATATGGCATCCCTCTCTCTCGCAATAAGTATCATAACTCCACTCTCTTCAGCTCAATATACTTTTGTATACAATTACTTCACCTGGCCTACATCTTTATTTCCCTTTTCTTTGTGCGTATACACTGCTTTGTTTCTGTGCAGGAATCGTAAGCAATGGCGGAGATGGTCAGTTCTGTGGTTGCGGAGGAGACGCTGAAGCAAGTCATGGAGAGGCTGGTCGGCAAGCTCGAGGAGAGACCTGCCGACGATGAGAAGGATCAGCTCATGGAGAGGTTGGAGATGGCGCAGATCAAGCTCCAGGCCGCGCTCGACACGTCTCGCCGGTGGCACATCCGGGACGCGTCGCTGCTGCGGTGGCGCAAGAAGCTCAAGCTTGTCGCCAAGGAGTGCGACGACAAGCTGCTCGAGCTCCAGCAGCGCGCCGCCGAGGACGAAGCCCGAGAACACGAGGTCCGGGTCGACGAACGTGTATTGCCGCGGCGTGCCGCCCAGCTCGACGAACCTCAGGAACTCGCCGGCGCCGTCGGCGAGCCACTCGAACCTTCGGACGGCGGCGGTCGTCGAGTCCTGGCCATCGTCGCGGCCGGAGAAGACGGAGGAAATGAGCGACTTGGCGGCGCGAGCCACTCGAACCTTCGGACGGCGGCGGTCGTCGAATCCTGAGGTTCGTCGAGCTGGGCGGCACGCCGCGGCAATACACGTTCGTCGACCCGCTCATCGGGCACCTCCTCGCCGGCAAGGAGCTCCGGTACAGGATCTTCCGGAGGAATGTGTACCATCTCTTCTGCGTGCGTCCCATCAGCCTCGACGACCGCGGCGTCGAGGCCAAGCTCCTATTCTTGTACGAGGACGACGACGCGCCGGAGAAGAACCTGTGCCTGGGTTCCATTCTGCGGCTTTCGGAGAGCACCGACGTGGTCGGCACCATTATCAAGTGCCTGGAGCTTCTTGTCACCCCTCATTTCAAGCCTACAGCTGAATCTGCTCGCAGGGAGCTCTTGCAGCTGCCGACGCAGGATTTCTCGTGGGTGCCCTATGTCGAGTCCAGCCACAAGGAGCACTGGAACACCATGCACAGCAACCTTTCCCAGTGGTTCCGTCCCAACCCGCTCTGCTGCGAGCCCCATGACCAACCCAAGCCCTCCTATAGCAGCGGTAGCAGCAGCAGTAGCACTAGCAGCAAGACAATAAGGCTGTCCAGTGTCGCCGACCTCGAGCCGGTCATCAAATTGTTCCTGCAACGGCACATCTCGCTGTCCGAGTACAACATGCACAGAACCAGAGCTGTCGAAGGCGAGGGCAGCTGCCTGAAGGACGTGCCGCATCTGAGGCTTGGGCTCCTCTTCTGTCCGCACGGCGTCGCCGAAGACCTGGCTCCGGCGATCCAGAGCTCGGCGACCGAGGTGATCGACGGCGTGGCGCAGAGCGGGGTGCACACGAACATCAGCCTCGAGCAGCTGGACGAGTTCATGCTTCCCAAGGCGATCGACTGCCTCCACTGGAAGGCCGAGGCGGCGGCGTACCAGATGTCATGGATGTCCAGGCATGGCATGGCGTTCCTTCAGGTCGAGAAGACGGGCTTGATGACCAAGGGGCCGCCGAGGCATACGAGAGGCGTTGGGAACAGGAGGTCCGCGATCCGGCAACGCCGAGACCCCAAGCTGGAGAGATGGATACAGGTGGTCATAGATTTCCTCAACCTGTGGGTTGCACAGGCACCTCCTCGGCTTCAGGGCTGGATCGTGGAATGGGTTCGGAAGGCGAGTGAACTGCAGCTGGCTCTCCCAGCGAACTAGTTGAGCCTATCTAATGGCTTTGTCCGTGCCTAGTAACGTACCCTTTGCTTAATTCAGTCCTAAAATTATATGCATCTTTTGCTATTTTCTCCCGTCATCCTTACCCCATTTGTGTGAATCACGTTATTTCCCACAATAGAAGAAGTAATAGATGTCTTTAATCTGAAGAGAGCCAATCGCCGGTTCCAGTGCTCTCCGTTCTCAAAATTTATTAATGATGAGACTTTTAGAGGGAGAAAAAATGTAACGTTTTGAAGTTGATCGTGACAAGGCGTTAGAAGAAAAAAATCATGCTTGACATTTTAATTTCTTCCCTCACATTACGTATAGTATAGGTCTTTTTATTTTTTTATTATTAATTATTTAATTGTATATTTTTATTCTAAAAATTTCAGATATGCATCACGTATGAAACGGTTTTTAGATTATTCTTTTTTCACTGATGGATCCCTACGTGGCTACTTGCACACGTGACGAATATCTAACTTTTTTGTAACGTTTTTTTCCAACGTGTTATCTAGAGGGGTGTGTGTGTGTTAATTACCATAATAATCTTTAATTATTTTTCTCTAAAAAACCCAAAGGTCTAGATCTATTTGAAAATTTCCCTCCTAAGTCATTGGCGCACCCTAGCAAGGCCCGTCCAAACTTAGTCAATCCAACACTTTCTTCCACATAGCTCCAATATTCTTGACTAACAGAATAAGTGTTTAAATCTACAAATTCCAACAGCCTTTTTTTTCGAATTACACGGTAGTACAGTTTTTTTTCGAATTACATGGTAGTACGGAGACACTCACAACACACGGACACTCACCCCTCTGAACGCATGCACACATACTAAGCCGTCACATCCTCAAGATTGATGAAGTCATAACAGGCGTCTCGCTTTTGACTGTGAACATTCATATCACACATGCGCTTACAATCACCTCCTAAATTAAATGCAGTCAGATTATTTTAGATGGGTTGAGTTTGGCTATTTGAAAACAATGTGATCGGGTCGATTTTTTTAGATAATGGAAAAGAGGTTCTGGTGTTAAACCTGTCTTACGAGGGAGTATTAGTCCATAATATTACATATAGTAGCTCAATGCTATCCCACATTCAAGCAAAAGGTTTAACCAAATGCACATAGTATTAAACACCAATCCGCAAATGAAACGACCATCCATGCGAAACAAAGATGCTAAGGGCTCTCCAGTGTTTGGCATGCCTGGATCATCATCTCCTTCATCTCCTCACTATGCTGCAACTGTGCCCACTGTCGTAGCCAGTACATTCCCTTAAAAAAACCTGCATAACATTTTTTGGTTCCCATTTGTCAAAAACAACTTCATTCCATGTTACCGAATTGCCCAACATAAAGATGCTGCTCTTGTTAACAAGTGTAGGTTTGGTTTTTGTTCACTTTTTTAACCATTGATTGAATAAATCCTCAGAGTTAAAAGGTGGTGCAATTCCAAAAATGATATAAACTGCATGCCACAGGAATCTAGCATAAACACACTAAAAAAAAGATGATGGAGTCTGTTCAGAGCTACAAAAGCTACAAATCTTACTACCATTCCAATTTCTTCTGGCAAGATTATCTTTTATAAGCACTACCCTTTTTCAGGTACCATATAAAGACTTTAATCTTTAAAGGTAACTTGGTGCGCCAAGTTTCTCTCGTGACTCTTACCCCACTACTAATTTGGTGTTTATACATGGATCGTACTGAGAAGGACCCGTTAGCATGAAGTGACTAGCTAGAGGTATCTATACCTTCTTGTAAATTTATGTTCAAAAGTCTTGCTACAAGATTATGCCAGTCACGTAGTTTAGCACCCACTAGAGATCTTCGAAAAGAGATGTTTAAAGGTGTTGAACTAAACACTTCCGCAATTATAGCATATCTTTTACAAACGATATGTTATAAAAAAAATGGATATTGGGAGCTCAGTGTCTGGTTACCGAGCCATATGTCTTCCCAAAACCTAATATATCTAAACCTTCCCAGGCTAAGGAACTAGTGTTCATAAGGCTAATCCAAAAATGTGAATCTCTTGGTTTCTTATTGACCTGACCTAGCTTCTTGTTCTTTAAATATTTATTTCTTAACCATTCTTGCCAGATCCCATCACAATTGGAATAGCCACCTTGTGATCGAGTTGATTTATATCACGTAATAGTTTTATCATGGTATTGTTTCGTTACAATTTAAAAAGAAAAAAAAAGTGTAGTCAAAGTTGTGTTGAGGAGCAGTGGACGTCCGAAACGATATTTGTTAGTACACTACAGTGAGCGTGTAGCAAAGATTATCACCGCATCAAAAATAATTTGAGAATGTACGTGAAGCTTAAAAAATATTCGAATTACGCAAATTTGCATTTGATATACGTATACTAATAATAACCGGTTTCGTGTCGGTACTTTTGTAACACGGAAGTCGATATTGGAGTATCGGACACGGATCGGGCATACAAAAGTTTGTGTATAGAACACGAACAGCCAAATAGCCAATCGATCAGAAGTTCGTAACTAACCTAACCTACTAATCGTATTCCTCTTTCTCAGATCCTCCGAACTTCAAGTCGATCTCTCATCAGTCCGGCCATGCCGCCGCCGGCAGCGCAGCAGCGGTGGTCCATCCTGGCCGGAATCCCCAAGGTGTTGCCCACCGAGCCAGAGGCAAATAATAAGCGCAAACGCCGGCCGGCGATCACCATCTCCGTCGATCTCAACAAGCCCCCCAACGCCTCCATCCTCACCGTGCCCTCGCCGCGTCTCCTCCGCCCCCAACAACATCTGGCACCCCTACGTCGCCGCCGCCGACCCCTCCGGCCTCCTCCTCCTCCGCGCGACGGAGCCCTTCACAAGCTTCTCCTGCATCTACTCCTACCACCTCTGCGACGCCGCGGGCACCGGCAAGGTCGCCGCCATCCCGCGCCACTTCCATACCATGTGCTTCCACGGCATGAACGCCGGCCTCCTCCGCCGCGGCCGCCGCGACTTCATGGTCGCCGAGCTCCGGCCGACCCACGACGGCAGCGGCCGCGCCACGCTCCTCTGCTTCACGGCGGGGAAATACAGCTGGGTCGAGAAGGAGCTCACGTATTCCCCACCGCTGGACCGGCATT
The DNA here is from genome assembly GCA_015476505.1 of Urochloa ruziziensis. Lineage (NCBI taxonomy): Eukaryota > Viridiplantae > Streptophyta > Magnoliopsida > Poales > Poaceae > Urochloa > Urochloa ruziziensis. The sequence goes on along the minus strand of CM027120.1, from coordinate 66,103,901 downwards.
ACTTCGGCGAGGGCGTCGTCTCCCACGCCGGGATGCTATGGTGGATCGATCTCTCCTACGGCATCCTCGCCTGCGACCCGTTCTCCGACGAGCCGGAGCTGCTCTATGTGCCACTACCGTGGGTCCCAGACGAGCTGCCGCCGCCTGCGGGTCCCATCAGCCGCGGCATGTACCGCTGCGTGAAGGTGAGCGACGGGAGGCTGAGGCACGTACAGATCCACGGCAACCCCAATGCGCCGGTGGTCACCATGTGGGCGCTTGCCGACCCGGCTCGGGCGGGGGACTGGTTCCATGAGCGCACCGTGGCAATGGCCGATGTTTGGGCCGACCAGAGCTACAGAGATACCTCGCTACCGCAGAGCATTCCTACCCTTGCTCTCCTCCACCCAATGAACCCCGACAAGGTGTACTTCTTCATCAACTCCTGCATCTTTGCTGTGGACCTGAGGCTGAGAAAGGTGGTGGAGTTCGGTCAGTTTTCGATGCCGAAACCGCCGCCGCATTTGAAGATATCCTCACACTTCGTCCACGTATGGCAGAATGACCCTTCATGCAGTATGTGTCTAGCTTCTTCTTGCATGGACAAGGACAAACTTTGTTCTTCAGATTTGTGTCTGTTTTTGTTTGACCAGTGTTAATCTAATCTTGTCTTTTGTAGGGCCTGATGTTTTACCGAGTTGTTTCAACAAGGATACTTTTTCTATAGGGCCTGATACTAAGAAGTTGATCAAAAGGTTTGAAGCAGCTCACAGGAGGTCAGCTTAATTTAACTGAAAGCTTCTTATTCATGTGTGTGTTACCTTAGCTTCTGATTATAGGGTATTTAATTCCGTCTTCTTCTGATTCAGGTCAACTGCTGCCAAGCCTGTCACGTTTCCAGCTGCGCAGAGCAGGTTAGCCTAATGTCACTAATGAAAACATCTTGTTCATATGCCTCAACATCTGATTATATTATATTTATTAGAGGGTATTTTTGAGGGCCTAATACCGAATAATTTGATTCATGTTGACCACTGCCAATCCTGTTGGAACGCACGACAACGGTACGTGCAATATATTCTATTTTTGTCAGTTCCGTTTATATTATTATTATTATTAAGTTATTTCATTTCAACGATTGTAGGACATATGGAAAAAAATAATGAATGTGTCTGTTTCAGTACTTTGTAGCATCGTAACTAGCCTGGTGCCTTTTCTTAGCGAGGGTCAGATCAGAATAATTAGTTCCTTTGCTTATCTGGTGTATTTTCAGGTATGAGGTTGAAGGCAATAATCTGGGATCATGAAAGCAGGGAGATGGAAGACCTGCAAGCTAAAAGGATGAAGTTTGAAGCCGTACTTTCTGAAGCAGTGGAATCGCATAAGAAATTTAAAACGATGAAAGAAGGTGACATGAGCCCGTAATCGTGAGTGCAGTTTAGTATCTGGCGCAGATCGAGCGGCAGCCGGGCGAATCAGAGATGGGCGTTTTTGGATGCGCACGGGGAAAGAGAGGGGAGGAGGGGGAGGAAGACGATGATGGGATAATCCTTCATGTAGTATGTATATAGCTTCTTCTTGCATGGAAAAACTTTGTTCAGATATTGACTGCTTTTGTTTGAACATTGTTAATCTATAATCTTGTCTTTGTAGGGCCCGATGTTTTACCGGGTTGTTTCAACAAGGATAATTTTTCAGTAGAACCATAATGTTACAAAGTTGATAAAACGGTTTGCAGCAGCTCGGGTAATTTCACAGAAAACTTAATATTCATATGTGTTACCTTAGCTTCTTATTATATAGGACATTTCTTGAGGGCGTAATACTGTATTCTTTTCGTTCAGATTGACTTCTGTCAAAGCTGGTACATTTTCAGCTTCTCAGAGCAGCTCAGCCTAGCCTATTTTACTGAAAATAATTTTGAACTAGGGTAGTGTACAAAAGATTATTTCTATGAAATGGTAAAGGAAGTGTGGGAACCTGCCACATTCCTATGGACATGTGGCAAAACAAGATTAGACGAATAATACATTATTTAAGGGTATGGGCGAGGAATATAATGTCACGTGATTGGAAAAGAAAACTGAGTTATTAAATAAGGTTGATTAACTCGATATATAGGCTGAGACTAATTAAGGTTGTTTCTACCAGATGAGACTAAACATAGGAACTATATGACAACCCACATTTTTATGGCATTTAAAAAACAAAATATTTTTTAAAAAAATCATTAGTTAAACATATTTTCTTTTCCAAATATTCAAAACTCAATTCATAAATCAAATTATGCATTAAATCTACATATGTAATACATTTGTTGCTCATTTCAAATCTAGAAGAATGATCTTTATTCCATCCTTCCATCTATATTCAAAATTAATTTGAATATTAACTCCATTTAAACTTCTACTAAGTTATCATCCCAAACCCCTAGGAAATCACTATTCAATATATTAAAGCATCTCTAAACCCAAACTTTTCTAAAACATTGCATCCAAGCTCCCATTAAACTCTCCTCAAAATTAACTCTTTTAAACAAATGTGAAATCACTAAAACACTAAAATAGACCTCAACCCCAATTTTGGCCCGCCCTCACTTTCGGCCCGGCTCATCCCGCTCCTTCCCACGCATGTGGCCTAGCCCACAAACACCGGCCCACACCCACTGCATTGCATAGCCTGGCCAACGGCCCAACTTCCCCTTCTGCCCACACTCACATGCAGCCCACGAGCGTAACGTAGCCCAGTCCATCTTCGCCGCTTGAACTTCTCGGCCCAGCAGGCTTGGCCAGCTCTGCTACGACCAACGCCGCGCGCCGCTCCGTGCCATTGCAGACGGCGACCGGATCCCCTAGCTCTGTCGTGCCGCGATGCTGCACATGTCGCTGCCGCCACACTGCAATTAGCCACACAGGTGCGCCTCCACATCCTCCTCTGTCTCCCTGTCCTTAGCCTCAATGCCACATCATGTGCAACTCTAGGACCTCTTTGCACGTCTACAATTTTATGAGGCAGCCCCAACTCGAACTAGAACAGAAGGTTTTGTTCTTCACCTTGGGAGAGAGTTAGGGTAAGAGAGAGAAAAGGAGAGGTTTAGACCTACCAAACTCATCCAATAAAAAGTGAAATCAGTAGGGGATTTGGAGTCTTTCTATCCTTGTTGGCTCGACCTTTTGTATTGCTTCTTCATATAGTAGATTGCTCGCAACCACCCATGGTTTTTTCTCCACAAGAGACACTACTGGAAAAGACCCTATTAGCACGGGTTGGGAACCCCCTTTAGCATCGGTTTCTCAACCGGTGCTAATTTTCCGATACTAAATGGTCCAACCTTTAGCACCGGGTGACAATACCACCCGATGCTAAAAGTTTTTACGTACCAAAAAAATTAAATGTTTCTCCTACTTCTCATTCTTTTCTTGCTCCTCTCTTTTCTTTCCATCACCGCCTTTTTTTTCTCCCTGTTCTTATTCTTCAATCAAGAACTTCAAGAACTTGTTGTCCTTATTCTTCAAGAACAGAAAAGAAAGAATGAAACGGTGGAAAGAAAAATGAAAGGAGAAGAAAGAGATGAGGACTAGAAAAAACATCATTTAGACACTGAGATTTAACCCAAGATTACAACATTCAAGAATAAGGAAGAATAAGATTTAACCAAGATTACAACATTCAGGAAGAAGAGGAAGAAAATTTAGAATGAAAAGGAAAAAAATCTTCGGCCATTGTCCAGCGCGCCGCGCGCGCAGCCCTGCGCCACCAGCTGCGGCAGCCTGTGCTAGCCCGCCACGCGCTGTGCGCCCGCCTCGCATGTGCGCTGCCAGCCGCACCTGCCTCGCGCGCCGCCCGCCTTGCCGCCTGCATCTCAAGATCAGAGAAGAAAAAAGTGAGAAGAGAAGATAAAAGGGGCGGCCTTTGGTGCAGTGGTAGGGCTTCACCGCCTGTGACCAAAAGGTCCAGGGTTAAAGCCCCAGCCTCTGCACATCAATATGCAGGAAAGGCTGTGCGCTAAACAATCTGCCCCCAGACCCCGCATAGTGCGGGAGCCTACAACACTGGGTACACGTTTTTTTAGGAGAGAAGATATATAAGCTTGAGGAGAGAAGAAGAGAGAAGGGAGGAGGGGGTCTGCACACCCGCACGGTACTCCCCAACCTTTTAATGTGCCGCTCCTCATTTGCACCGGTGAGAGGCTTCAACCGGTGCTAAACGGGCTCGGGCACATTAGCACCAGTTGTTGGCTATCACGGTGCTAATAGATGGGGTTTAGCACTGGATTTTATTACCAACCGGTGCTAAAGCCTTTCCAATTTCTTTTTCAGCCTTCCAAACTTCGTTTTCAGTCTCCAAACCTTTAAACCTGGTGCTAAAGCCCCATTAGCACCGGGTCCAAAAATGGCTGCTGCTTATGAAGGCCGCGGATAGCTCATTCTCTTGTAGTGAGATTTTCATATAAATCTTCGTCTCTACTTTTGATTCCGTATTTTCCTTGCCATATGTCTAATTAAGTCACCATCTTGCTTGCTATTGATGCATATGTGAGGTGGTTGCTTGTATGGATGAGTTAGCATGAGAGACATATATGTGTTATTTGATATATTGATATGAGATGATGGGGATTGGTGTGCTAGTGAGCTAGTCGCTTCAAATACTTTGTTATTGAATTATTCGACAGCTTGTGGTTTCATGGTTTGAAGCATAGATGCTGTTTTTGTTCGTGCACACAAGGTGTTCGGTATATCGATATGCAGGCCCAGCTCCTGCGTTTTTTTTTTTTTTTTGTTACCACCAAGACGTCTAGCATGTGAGCTTATTGTTCCCCGTGTCGACGCCGAGCTTCTGGCAGTACTGCTTGTAGTAGTTGACCCGGTCGTTCATTTTATCCGGGTCGTTCCCGTTGCACTCCCCACTGTTGATTTTCATGATCGTGGCGCCGAACCCCTGCTGCTGCATGACCATGTGCACGTTGGTCATCCAGAACCAGAGTGCCGACATGAAAGACACCCCAGAGTCCTGAGCCACTTTGTCCGGATTTCCCAGCCCATCAAAGCCGATATCCTTCCCCGCCGCGCCATAGTTGTAGTTCCACGAGATCTGCAGCGGACCGCGCCCGTAGTACATCTTCCCCTGGGAGCACGGCCACTGCGGGTATTTTGGATCGCAGTAGTTCTTGCTCGCCCCGTCCTTCTCGTTGATGAAGCACATGCCTGTCGGCAACTCGTATCAAGCCATGCAAATTAATCGCAAATACATCAGCATGAGACATGTATGGGTCGTATACAAAACATGTATGGGCTTAATTTGGGATTTTTTAACCGTAGAAATGAACTCAGGACTGAGGGAGTAGCTCTGTAACTTAAATATATTCAAATTTCACTAACTTTATAAAAAAAGTATCACCAACTATACAAAATATAGTTTATGATAGATTCGATGGGACAAATCTAGTACAATAGATGTTGTTACATTTTTTCTATAAATCTAATCAAAGTTTAGCAAATTTAACTTAGGAAAACCAAAAACGACTGTAAATAAACAAATGAGAGTGTAATGACTATTTATGTATTGCTTATTAAAATATTTATCGTCATTGACATTTTTCTTATAATTTTGACCGTCCGTCTTATTCAAAAATTTATTACAAACACTTAAAAAGTTAAGACATACTTAAACAACCTATAGTACTAAAGCAGATCACAAACAAAGCAGATAGTACTTACATGATTTTTTAAATAACAGGAATGGTCAAAAAGATTTAGAAATCAATAGCGATAAATATTTTAATATAGAGGGTGTGTACTAATCTATGCATACTCACGCCCGGTCTCGTGCGCGACGTGGGCGAAGAAGGCGGCAATCTCGCGCTTGCCGTCGACCTCCGAACCACCTTGGGCGAAGTCGGAGTACTTGTTGGCGGCGTTCATGAACGCCTGTCGCTTATAGAAACCCTTGCCCTCGCAACCCGGGTCGTCGGACTTGATGCCGTTGAAGAACGCGTCCGTGACGACGCTAGCCACGTCTGCGCCCCCGCCGTTCTGCGCGGCAGAGGGGGCGCCGCCGGCGCATAGGAGCGCTAGCCCAACGGCCAGCACCGTCGGGATCGCCGGCGCTGGTGAGTTCGCCATGATGGATATCACAGCTTCAGTTTCGGACCAGCTTGTTTCGCATTCGTGTCGTCGTTTATTTATAGGCCGGGATCAGTGCGTGCGTCTTCTCGTCCCATGTTATGTAATCCGTGCTTGCTACATCTACAAAGTATGTGCTTTTCTAGCTAGTCACTTTTGCATGTGTAGGCATCATTACGCCATCATCCGGCTGCCGCTGGCACACAAGCCCGCGTCCACACATTAAAACTGGGGAAAGCTAAATCACACTCGAGTGTACGGAGGAACTCTCCCCCACTACTGGATCTTTTTTTTTTTTTTTCTTTTGACCTATCGTTGAAGGCCACGAGCTCTGCTTCTCCTCCTCTTTTGGCAATGGCAACTTCCTCCGGCGAGCCTTTAAGGTTAGGGTCTCAGATTTCTGGGTTGGGGCTTACCTCTGGTCGCCTGCGGATATGGTGGCCGTAGAGACGGGAAGGAAGACGGTGGTGTTGGGGGCGAATACATGGAGTTGGGCACATGGGGGAAGAACAAAATGGGGGCATTTCATAAATGCCTGGGAAAATTAATTCTATACAATCTTATACCATTGTAAAAATAAAATTAAAATTGTGCAAAGAGACGGGTTCAAACCAAGGACCTCCAGGTCACAAGTGGACATGCAAACTAAGCTCTACCAAAATATACTTTAATTTGGAAAACATGCACAAGGCTGAACTTTTGTTTCCTACTCCATTGGTTTCAATTATAGATCACTTTAATTTTGTCATACGTTAATTTTTTCTAATTTTAATATTGTTTATAGAAAAAATATATATTATTATCTCAAATACCATACAAGATAACATACAATAGTGTATTTTGAAACTACTTTGACGTTGTAGATGTTGGTACATTTTTTGTAAACTTGGTAAAAAAAAGAAGAAATTTCACTTAGGACAAATGTTTTTCCTTGAATATACGCAGCCCATCATTAGGATGATTTTTTGTCACAGTTTTTTCCTCAAAAATTTCACTTGGTCAGGTTCTACATTTTTTGTCACAGTTTCTACATTCCTTAATTCCTCAAGTAAAGTTCATTACTGATTATAGCGAAGCTTGACCCCAGCATAATAGAGCTGACCCCGACAGCCTTTTGGGCTGGCTTCGCCCCTGCCGGCAATGCCCGCAGGTCAGCCCGGCCGGGACGGCTCGGGCAGTGGGGTCTCTGTGGTTGGAGCAGACGGGGCTATCCTCCGGACGAGGCAAACAACAACGTTCCAGTCTATATCTAATAAGGTTTGCTACTTTGGATTCACGGCAAGGGTTCTGGACATGTCAACATACATCCGACAATTAAAGAATGGAAATGGACGGTGACGGCCGGTAACCCCACCTGAGGTCCACCTAGACAGCTAGACCGGTTTGATCTGAATGGTTTGGCTGGTTTATATCGAACTATGAACATGCACTACTGCAGAGACCCTCATTTTGCGCCGACAAACCCTCATTCGCAACAGGTTATTTAACCGCTTACATTTAGCCGATACGAATGAGGCGGTTATGTGGGCCGGTTATTTAACCGACACGTTTGACAAGTTATTCTAATTGGTAGATCTCACACCGGTGCGGATAGTAAAAGTAGGTTTGCAATTAAAAATGAGAAAATATTTTTTTTGTAGCCTCGAGCTACAATACCTTTTCCACATCATCATCCATATTTTTTTGTCATACATGGAGCAAGCGGATATTTCACATATATGTGGCAGATGCAGATTTTTTTTGGATGTCGAAAATGGTGCGGAGTTGGAGCGGTTTCATAGATGACGTGGATTAATATAGTTGGATAACACATGCTTATCTGTAGCTTTTTATTGTGATTAAAAATTTCTAAACTGAATCTATAATCTAGCAACATAACAAGAAAGTTCCTTACATTTACGTGTTAGGGTTTGCCTATGAACATGCAAGCAATATATATACCCAATGATGCCATGTCTTGTGGGCTAGGTGTCTCATTGTAGGGATCGATGGCCCAAAAAGGGGTTGAATTGAGACTTTTTCAAATTTCTAAAGCAATAGTCAAAATAACCATAGCCTAGAATCTAGTGTTGTCCAAACATATACTCCCTCCGTCCAACAAAGACCTCATTCAGTATTCAAATTTTGTCCCACAAAGACTGTTCATCTACAGTTCCAATGCATGAGTATCCTTCTAGTGAGGACTTCTTAATTAAAGCAACACTAAATACCAAGAAAAAATTGTATAGAGAACCGAATGGAGCCAATTAAATGCTTAATTGATGCTACTTTTCTAGTTCCAATGCATGAGTAATTAGGGGTAACATGGTTATTTATTGCAACTCGTAATATGTTTGAAATTTTCTAAACGAACAATCCTTATAGGATGGAGGGAGTAGTTCACAATGGAGATAAGCAAGCTAGAATTGTGAAACTAGGTATGAAACCACACTAACATGCTTGTCAAACCTAGGCAATATCAAGAACAAGATGAAAAACACAAAGGTAGTGCTCAAAATAAATGTAGAAAAAGTAAAACTAAGGCAATGGATACACTGGATTTTTCTCATGGTATCGAGGAGTTGACGCTCCCCCTAGTCCACGTTGGAGCACTCACATAGAGTATTGCTACACCTCAAGTCACATAGACTCAAGTACTTACTAAAAATACCCCTTCTCCATCTTCGGAACGGCGGGCTTCACACTATGTACAAGAGATCTTCCTTGGGGCTCCCACGTACAATCTCCAAGAGTTCATCAAGAACTCCAAGGTCACCAAGACAGTCTAGGTGTTGTCAAACACAAAGAGTAACAAGCATTCTCACTCTCACTTGACCCCACTAAGACTCATCTAGAGAATGATGCACACTTCTCCTCACAAAGCACTAGAAAGTAGAAATCTAATATTGAACCTTCAAATCTATGGGTCTTGCTCAAACTGAGCTACTCAATGGTGTGTTCAGGTGTTTAGGGCGTCAAGAGCACCTCAAGTGACCAAGGGGTGGTGCTTATATAGGCTAGACTCCAAGAGTTATCCATTGAAAATTGAAGCCTAAAAAATAGCACTAATTGGAAGATCTGATCGGTCAAATTGGCTACATCGGATAATCTGGTCATAGTCAAAAGAGAAATTTCATCCGATTCAAAAGAAAAGCTATATTTTTCATAGTCTGGTCAATACTCCGAAAAAGCTATATTTTTCATAGTCTTGTCAATACTCCGATCAGTGAACAGATATTCTGGTCACTAATGATTTGCACTACTAGCAAAACCCCAATTCATCACTCTCAATGTCTAGTTGATCATCCGACCAAAGGTCCAATGCTTGATCGAATGTTACGATCCAACTGAGTGACTTGTGTTGTGCTTGACATTGTCTCTGTGTAGAGTGCAATATTTTCTTTCAAAGCTTTGATCAAAGCTCGATCGGATATTCCAATCATGAAGAGATTTTTACTTTGAACTTCATGCATAGGCATGTGTTGACCCTTCCATTTGATCAGTCTGCATCAGTGTCAATCGGATGTTCCGTTCGCCAATCTTGTGCGACCATGTGAATGGGGTAAAATCTGATCCATTTAAAACATATGCGATCATATGGAATGGTCCATGGACTTCAGCTGCGACTCTTCCAATTTAGGCTTCCAGTGAGATCTCTGGCAGCTAGGGTGCGGGTTGCCATGCCCCCCGTGGTTAGAGGGTGTATGCATTGGTGTGTGATTCATCCGGGACAGGAAACTGCTGTCCAGTTATAATTCAAAGATTATTACATCTAGTTAAAAAGACTAGAATAATAAATTTGACATCACGAACACCAAACTACCGACAAATGAATGCGGTCGTTCAACTTGTTTGATTCTGCAGGGCATCATTTTATTCCCTTACCCAAATGGTATGTTTTATGTTCTACTCTTACTACACTAAACGACCTTCCATTTTCATCGACTCCATAGTCTTGGAGAGATCGTCACGCATATCCACTATAGCTCTTGATGCGTGAAACAACAACCACTCAGTAGTCTTGGAGAGATCGTCACGCCTTCCATTCTAACAATTAAGGTTGTTACTATATAAATGATACTTAGATTTAACACCTAATATTTTTTAGAATGGGTCTAATAAGTATTGTAATGTCTAAATAACATAACGAAGGAATAATGTCATTGAGAGCGAAATGCTTGTTGTAGATAAATAACCATATAATTTTTTTATATCATGAGTAAGCATTGTGGAGCGGGGTATGAAGTTTAGAAGCTATTTGAGCTAAGGCAACTTATGTTCTTAAAGAAATGCACTACATTAGATAGGATTTGAATGTTAGTGTTTGTTAGCTTTTATAATGAGTTAGATTTGTTGGAACCAAAGAATAAGATATTTTGAAGATACTCAAAGAAAAATTAAACTATTGAAGTGAAGAAGAGTAAATTTTGTTTTGCAATTATAATGAAACCATATATCAGTATGTTTTTGAAAGTTCAATTCTATGTGTTCATGTTATTTAGTTACCCCTAATCTTGACTAAAGAATGAACCATTACAATGTCACTTGTATCGTTCACCTAAACTAAACATAGTTACAAACGAGGAGTCTACTTTCACATACTCACAATTCACAAGACATGACAAAATGGAGTCTAATATCAAATAATAGCTTAATAAAAGGTAAAGACACACATTTTTTTAAAAAAGATCAAAGATAAGAAATTCAATATCTACACATATTGGATAGCAAAATATTTCTCTAGCTCAAACCCTTGAAGGGAATATCGCATTCAAAAGATATACACGAGATATGCAATGTATAGTATGCCAATAATGCAAATGGGTTTTAAAGGCCAATTCTTGGAATGACACTTGTCACCTTATAAGAGCATCTCCAGCATATTGATTTTCCCCTTTCCCCTTTCTCACCATATATGAGAATCCCCTTTCCCAATTTTAATGCATAGGGGAGAGGTGCCAAAATAAGATCCCATTTCCCCTTTCCCTCCTCTTACATGTGGGGCCTACTTATCATTGGCCTCTCTCTCTTTTCTCTCCTTTGACGGGAACTATGGTGCCCGATCTTCCGTCAGGTGAAGGATACACTCGTTTTGGATGGAGTACGAAACATCAATCCGGCTTTAGATCCAAAGACCCGAATCTCTGCAATCTTAGCACAAAAACTCCTATAGTTATCAACCGTGTCACAATCCGGTTGACCTTGTCAAGAAGGCTAATCCCTGCCTGCGAAACGAAGAACACAAGAAAGAAGTCGAAAGAACGCAACAACTCAATGAAGTGACAAACTATAGATGAATGATTAAACACACGAATTGAGGTTTCACAAACCGATGATCGGCGACATTGTTCTTGACACAATAATCTAAGCAAAACCCGAGTCCAAACTGCAGCAGCTATTGAGTTTATGAGTCTAGGGGCGAGCTACGGTTGGGGGCATGCTAGGATGGAGCGTCCACAACATGGGCCGAAGGCCTGACACGATACAAGGCCAAGTTGGCCCAAAAAGGCGGCGCAACATCTTGTCAAGATCACACAAAATGATCCATGAACCAAAACAACGGCGTCGTCTTTCTGATTCCAACGCTTCGAAGAATGCCTCATTTGGATGTCATATGAAGGAGATATCGCCGAAACCATGCAGGGTGGTAGGCTGAATCCGAAACGAACGTGGCGACCGAGTTGGGGACAACTTGTAACTTGGAGAAGGTGACGTGTAGCGTATAGGCAGCCTAGTGATGTCCTCATCATCCTTCCTCTCTTCCTTTCCACGTGTAGGGGAGACGCGACACACGGAGGCTGGCGGTGCAGACCGCGACGATGACACGACGGGGTTGGGACGGCACGAGCGCGCGGCGACGGCGGCAGCGGCCTGGGTAGGCAGGGCGAGCGCCAAGGTGGGGCAGCCTGTGGTGGTAACGCTCGCACTAGGGCAGGGTGCCCATGGCGGTGGCGGCCTGGGCAACACGATGTTGGGTCAGCCCACGCATTGGCGAGGCAGCCTGCGGCTCGACAACGTTGAAGGCCGACTGCGCACAGGAGGATTGGGCGGCCATGATTCCACGGGTCCACCAGATCCTACGGATGGAGAGGAGGAGGAGGAAAGGAAGGATGAGCTAGTTCGAGAAAAGAAATGGGAGAAGGGGAAAAAGGGGGGAAGGGAGGAGTGAGAGAAAAGGAAGAATGAGCTTTTTTTTCCTATCATTCCTCTCTCTATATGACTGAAAAATGGAAGGGGAAATGGGATCTGCTAAAGTCTCTTAAAAAGCTCCTGGACAAGCACCGCACTACTTGTCTTTTTAGGGCAATCACAAGAGCTTGGCCAATACTCCCTCCGGTTCAGTAAAAGAAGTCGTTTAGGACAGCGACACGGTCTCCAAAGTACAACTTTGACTTCTTATTTTTATAAAGATATTTATTAAAAACTAACATATGTATATTTTATGAAAGTATTTTGCAAGACAAATCTATTCATCTAGTTTTCACATTTCCAAACTCAACGACTTAAAAGTTATTCACGATTTATATTCCCAATGTTTGACTCAAATCTTGTCCAAAACGACTTCCTTTACCGAACCGGAGGGAGTATGATAGAGAGCCACGCCTATATGTATTTTACTAACGTGTTTCTCGAAAATAGAGCAGCGGATACTTAATAGTAGCTTGACCTGACAGCACAGTGACATGCATCTTAACAGACAACGTACTCCTCTGTCCCAAAATAAATGCAATTTTACGTTTGGGCACACAAACCAATATTATGTGTAAAATTATCAAATTACCCCTTGTCTTTTGTAAGAAATATCTAGACATTGGTTTGTCTTTTATACGAGAAGCTTCCGGAGACAATTGTCTTTTATGTCAAAGTTGCATTTTTTGTGGGACAAATTTTAAATGCTAGAATTGCATTTATTTTGGGACGGAGGGAGTAGCATGGTGCAATAGTAGCACCTACTATGTCAACACATATTGAGGAAATTAGCTAGTTAAGGTGGACTGTTGTTTGGATAAAAAAAAGAATTGTGGTACCGCCACTAGAAATTAAGACAAGGAAACGTAATAACCAAGACAATGCGATATTTGCAATCACTGTCTGTTTCTGAGCACACTACAATAGAATTGAGTATCAATGATGATTACAAGAGAACTTAGTGTCACACACCCGGTTTTTTTATACCAATCAAACTTGTAAACAAATTTTTATCCCATAAAGACGTAGGCAAACTATACAACATGAATGCACAAGGCAAAATTTATATTCTATATTGTTATTTATTTAAAAAATAAATATTTTCTGCAACTAATTTGCTGGAAATTTAGAAATATGAGAAAATTCAGTATTTTGCTACTACAGAGAAGTCTATTTTCCTTCACTGCAGAAGGCTTCTCGTGTGCCACACAACAACTAATTACTTGGTCAGGTCCATACTCTCAGGAGGAGGCGGTGGAAGCTGACATTGCGTTCGTCTGGCCAATGCAACGCATGGGAGAGAGCGTCAAGAGACGTGCAAGGGGGATGGAGACGCATAACCAATGCAACGCACTCCCCTTTCCTCGTAGCATAAATCATCAAGGAGGCGCGCTGCAGCCGCCGGTAGAATATGAATCTGATTCGGTTTCAATTCAGCTCCCGTGCTGTTCGCCGCGTGCAGGAATCCGAACGAGTCGGATCAAGCTTACGTGTGCCGGTACTCGTGTAGTACGTGCGTGGGTGCCACTGCCACGTGTCAACGTCTCATGGTTAGAATCACATCAAAACTGCTCATTAGCTAATAGCTACCACGGAAACCCAGTAGTTGCTAAGTGCTAGAGGTTTACCGAGTGCTAAATTTCGAGCACTCAGCAAACATGCCCTTTGTCGAGTGCCTAAGCACCGGCACTCGGCGAAAGCCAAACACTCGACGACAATCACCTTTGCCGAGTGTCGACATTCGGCAAACACTAGACACTCGGCGAAGAACCTCACGTGCCAGCCACGTGCGCAGAGGAACGGACGGCGCGTTAGGTGGCATCCCTTTGTCGAGTGTCACTAACAGACACTCGGCGAAAAGGTCCTTTGCCGAGTGTCAAAGACCGACACTCGGCGAAGAACCTCACGTGCCGGCCACGTGCGCAGAGAAATGGACGTTGCATTGACGGCGGCAGCCAGGGGCAGGCCTACCTTGATTCAAGGATATTCAACTGAATACCCATTAATTTTGATCAAAGCACTAGATCAACTGAATTCCAGACATGTGTATTCTCATGGAGGGTAGCAGGAACGGGCGCAAGGTTGTGTGTCGGAGCAGCCTACTCCTAATCTCTGTAGTATCTCGCATCTCTAAGGTCCATACAGGTTTTTCTTTACTGAAACTTGCATAATTTAGCTAGGCTGCCAAAAAAAAAATTACCCTTTACAGTTTTGGATACCCGTGTTCATAATCCTAGGCCCGCCCCGGCGGCAGCCCTTTGCCGAGTGTCACTGACACTCGGCAAAGGACCTCTTCGTCGAGTGTCACTAACAGCCACTCGGCACAATTTAAAAAAAATGATTTTAGAGTACCTCTTTGCGGAGTGTCTATTATTACATGCTCTAAGCGAGCGAGACCAAGCTCTCGACATAAGGCAGGACGTAGTGTTGAGATAGGAACGATGGTGGGCCCAGATAATATATGGACCCGTCCTGTCGCTCGTACCGCACGTTGTGCAACTCCACCATCACTTGCCCCGCACCTTGGTTGTATCTCCACAAGGTGCCGCCGGCAATGGCCACTAGTGTGTCCCCGTCGGCGATAACCGGCATCAAGTTGTAGTTGACGCGGGGCATCGGGTCGGCAAGATGGATGCAGCACCGCAGCGACCACTGCAGCTCATCAGGCCCGCCGTCGTCGTCTGCCATCCAGACCTGGAACGCCGCAGCCGCCGCGGCGTGCACGTAGCACAGCTGCTTCCCGTCGTCGAGGCCCGCCATGTCGTCGATGGGGTTCCAGCCGGTCGGAGGGCGAGGCACCAAGTCGAACGCCCTGTCCCGCAGGCCGAACCGCATCAGCCGTGGCTGCGGCTCGTCGGCGTGCCAGTACAAGGCCCGGCGCGTGCAGACCGGCCTCTGAACTCCGACAGCGTGCGGCGGGTCCTGGGTGAGCTCCCATGATCCGCCACCGCCACCGCCGAGCGTGAACACCTCGTGGCCGACGTCGCCGGTGACCTCGTCGCCGTATGTCCGGTAGAAGTACCTGGCGGCGACGTAGCGGTTGCGCCACTGGTCAAAGCCGAGGGCCACCCGCGGGACAAGGTCCTCAGTGTGATCTAGCTCGGCGTTGTGGCTGCCCGGTGGCAGCGCGACCAACTCTCTCGTGGCCGGGTTGCAGACGAACACCCTGTCCGAGACCGTGGCGATGGCGACCAGGCCGTCGCAGTGCGCCGGGAGGATGAGGCACGTGATTCCCTCTGGCCACGCCTTCTCCAGCATGAGCTCGGAGTGGACGATGCCCGGGGCCTGGCCTGGCGGTGGCAACGGGAGGCGGTGAAAGCTGATCTCTGAAGACGTGGCACGGTCGTCGGGGTCGAGCACGCGAGGAATGGCGAGCACGGAGGGAGGCCGCGCGCGTGACAGCTCCAGGTGACGGCGGACGAAGATGGCGCCGGCGATGCCGGCGCGCCACGAGCGGCACACGCACCTGCAGCAAGCGAGGGACTTGGCGGGGAGGCGGACCAGGACCTCGGAGAGCAGCAGGTCGTCCGGGATGGCGGTGGCCGTGTCCTGGCAGCGGCGCTTCTCCGGGCGCACCATCCTGGCCTGTGTGTCTGATATGCACAAAGCCACAAACGTACGTGTGCAACTTGGATAGATCGAGGTGCAAGAGGTCCTAGTGTATCGATCGGTATATATCATGCATGGCGAAATCCGAGTCGATTTCAGCTCCTCTCACGATGTTGGTCGAATCCGAGTTGGTTCAAGCTTATTGCTTAGTTGGTGTCGGATTCTCATACGTACGGTACAATCACGTGTAAGGGACTAGGGATTGTTAGGTCGATCTCCACCACCACGGCCCAAAGGCCGTGATGGGCTCGGTCCACGCACCCTGATCGGGGGAGCCCAACCTAGCATTGGTTGGTGGGCCCCCGTTGCACAGTGCTATAAAGATGGGGTGGGGGGCTAGGCGCTCATCACGAGGTTGACCGCGCCGCCAGCCACCACCCCAAAACCCTACCGATCGAGGGAGCACTGGAGCAGCGGGAAGCTCCACCTCGATCGCCGCCGACGTCCGGGTGGGTGCGGCGCACACGGTGCCACCGCCCCGACCCTCAACCGCATCATCCCCTCTGCTCCAGCGCACCTCAACCCGCGGCCGCCCCTGCGACCGCCACCGCCGCCATGGCTGCCGACCCCGTCGCCACCACCAATGGTCTGTGCATCCCCATTTCTCTTTTCTAAATGTAATTGTTCTAGATCTAAGTGTTCTACACGTGTTAGCCATGTTCATTATCTCGTTGTTAAAGTTATACCCGTGAGTTTAATCTATTGCTAGTAGATCCTAAGGTCTATCAGGGAGTGGTGCTTTTGAACAGAGATATATTGAGCTGCATGAAGCCAGTTAAGTAGTATAATCAATTCCCTCTGTTCTATTTCCATAGTCATATTTTACCTCACTACGGAAACCAGAAGTTTGCCGAGTGCCCGAGTGTAACACTCGGTACACGGGAAAACTAATGTCAGCGAAGAGATCTTTGTGGAGTGTCATATTTTAAGCACCTGACAAAGGCCGACAGAGCTTTGCCGAGTGCCGTGGCGACACTCGGCAAAAAAAAGTGGGACGGGCAATGGAGGACACGATGAGGCGGCGTTAGGTGTCGGCAACTGACGTGATGGACGACAACTTTGCTGAGTGCCTGGGCGGGGCACTCGGCAAAGCTATGGGCTCGCAACTGACGTGGTGCAGCAGCTTTGCTGGGCAGGGCACTCGACAAAGCTATGGGCCGCAGCTAACTTGGTGACGTGGTGCAGCAGCTTTGCCGAGTGCCTGGGCAGGGCACTCAACAAAGCTATGGACCCGCAGGTGACGTGACGCAACAGCTTTGCCGAGTGCCTGTGCGGGGCACTTGGCAAATAAAGCTACGCGATGCAGGTGACGTGGCGTGGCAGCTTTGCCGAGTATACTGACAAATACATTTGACAAAGCAACAAAACTTTATGGAGTTTACATGCAAATACATTCAGTAAAGTTCCCGACCAACCCCTGTTTTAATTGTTCGGTCACGTATAACGAACACACTCAAGCAAGGCAGTTCATATATATATGAGAATAGACATAACAAGTAGTTTATATATAGAGAAATCCTCAACCATAAATCCATAATAAGTATCACAGCTCACAACTAAGTTCGTTCACAACCACAAATAAGTTCAACAACACATAAGTCTATAAGTCCGTGTCCTCGCGGCGGGGCTTCTCCGAGCGCAACGCCCTGGTTTTTTTTTTAGAATATCGCACCATCCTGGTCTGTTACGCAGAAACGTACTTACATATGCAAAGTGGATGGATGGAGGGGGGGCCGACTGTGCGCCGCATGTACGGGGCACTGCCCATCCCCGCGCTCCGCCCGAAGCGCGCCAGTGCGCCACCCACTTGTTTCCTCAGCGCGGGCCCCACAAAAGACAAACACAAAACCAATTCATATATGATGAACCGAGTGTCTAAATCAAATTCCGATTGCACCGTGGTATTTCTTTCGATAAAATCTTCATAACTAGACCACACTTGCCTATCTTTAGATTTAAAAAAATATGGAACATTTTTTTTTCAAAAGAATGAACAATTCATCCGATTTTAACAACGGGAACAAATCATGTGACCGCGCGAAACAACAAAATCGCACAAAAAGAACATAAATTTTAACTTGTGAAACAAATTATCTAGTATACAGAATAATATACTATAGATGTAAGTTAAGGTGGAACATATCGTATAAATTTGTGGAACAAAATATCATATAAAAGAAACATAGAATCTCAACGTGTGGAACAAAATCATCTAAACCTGTGGAACAAAAATATGTATGAAAGGAACAAAATAATCTAACACTAGCTACGCTGTCACTGTTGGGGCTTGCATGCGATGCTCGGGGCCCACAGCTGTAGGCATGATTGTGCTGCTGCTGCCGCTGCATGCAAGAATCTGAATCTTGAGGCATTAGGCAGGCCATATGTACAAGTACTCCTAGCCTCCTAGGACCGTGGGGGCAGGCCGTGCATGCGCGTCAGAGGCATCAAACATGCATGCGAATGATGAAATGCGGTGGACGCGCTAGCGCCGGCGCATAGCAAATCCGGGATCGAGGTGCAAGGTTGGATGATCCTCGTATATACGTAGTATCTTGGAGGCCGGCCTGCTCTTCACCGGCCCGCGAAATCCGAGTCCATTTCAGCTCCCGTGGAGATGTTGGTCGAATCCGAGAATTGGTTCAAGCTTATTACTACGTTGGTGTCGGATTCTCATACGTACAAATCACGCGTAAGCTTACTAGGGATTATTAGTTTCAAACACATATATATTGAACTGCATGAAGCCAATTAATATCCAATTACCCAGTCACCTATATCAAAACAGCATGCAGCTGCAGTAAGAGCCTGGGCTCAACACCTCGCTCCTGGCCTTGGATCTTCAAATGTGAAGGTCCCAAAACCATGGGCAGATTTCTTCACTGCCCTGCTCCTAAATCCTGAAAATTACAAATGGGCCAAGAATCTTTTGACCTCTTGTGCCTGGGACTGTTCAGAGAGCCTAATCAACCATTAGTGCCATTAGACAGAGGAGTTTGAGTTGGAGCCAGATTGCACACCTCCTAAGAAAAGGAAAGAAGCAGCTCTTGAGTCAGAGCCACTCTCTCCCTGCACTCCACCTGAGAACCGTGGCATACGTATCTCCCCATCAACAGGACCTTGGTCCAAAGCTCTGCTTGATAAAGCTACCTCCTCTAAGAATCCTAGTCCAGTTCTGGTTGACACTCATCTCAGAAGAAGTGACAGGAAAAGGCAGCAGCTGAGGGGTTACAAGCATGCCACTTGTCTTGACAATGAGTGTTTAGGCTGTAACAGCAAGCCCCCAACCATCCCCCCTCATTGGTCAAGAACCTTGGCGCCTCTTTCTGTAAAGTGGACCCTGCAAAATTAACCACTGAATCACTGGGAAGAAATAAAAAAAACAGCTGCCCCTGGTGGGAAAAAATTAGCTGTTAAAAAGCCCTCTAAAGATAATGATGATGGTGAAGCCAAAGCAAAGAAGATCAACAAAAGGCTACCAAAGAAGTGGCCCCAGCCCCCATAAAAAGGGTGGTGGCACAACCCTTGGAAAAGTTTCTGAAGATTTTCCCCTTTTGTCTATAGGAACTTGCTTCACTTTTTGTGTCCCCCTTTCTCTGGCCTGTAATAAGCACCTGGCATATTTCTTTTGCTACTTCTGGGGTTCTCTTTTGGGTGGGGCACATCTGGTCTATGTCTCTCTTTTGGATCTGTGGTTGAGATCACTATTAACTAGTGGTTCTAGACTCCCCCTTATTTAATTTCATAATGACGAATAGAGTTTGAAAAATTCTTTGTTGTAATGTCAGAGGGCTTAACTCTGACAAAAAAATGTGATTCTATCAGGGACAAGATCATTGAAAGTCAGTGTGATATAATTTGTCTTCAGGAAACCAAGAGGGAAAATTTGATAATCACTTCATCAGGAAATTCTGCCCCTCTAACTTTGATGCTTTTGAATTTTTACCTTCGGTTGGTGCCTCTGGTGGAATGTCAATAGCTTGGAAATCTATGCTTTTTGATGGTCAATTAATCTACAACAATGACTTTTCTATGACTGTACAATTTTGCTCTAAATTGACATGGCAGATTGGATCCTAACAAATGTCTATGGGGCCTTGCACTCCTGATGGGAAACGACATTTTATTCACTGGCTTAAAAATATCCAAATGCCAGATCATGTTGATTGGATTATCTTGGGAGATTTCAACCTCTTACTTGGGTGCTCTAAATGCCAGATCACTGGCTAAATATTTCAAAACCGGAATTGAAAACCTTTCTTGGGTGAGCTCCCAACAGGAGCCACCGCCGCCGAGCATGAACACCTCGTGGCCGATGTCGTAGTGCTGCGAGTACTCGTCGGAGAAGATCTCGTCGTACACCTAGTAGAACCTACTGACGACATAGCGGTTGCGCCACCAGTCAAAGCCGAGAGCCAGGCTGCCGCAGTGGGTTGGCAAGACGTGGCGCGTGATGCCCTGCGTGATGCCCTCCGGCCTCCGGCCACGCCTTCTCGAAGATGAGCTCAATGCTGGCGGTGCCGAGAGTCTTATTTCCCGGCGGTGGATGCTGATCTCGCCGTACGTCGCGTAGGCGTCGTCGGCGTCGGCATCGCGGGGGATGGCTAGCACGGTGGATGCCCCTGGCGCCGGGAGAGAGCTCGCGGTGGTAACAGACGAAGACGGCGCACCACGAGCGGCACACGCACCTGCAGCGGGCGACGGACTTGGCAGGAAGGTGGACCAGCACCTTGTAGATTAGTAGGTCGTACGGGATTTTTTTTTTTATTTTAACCCTTTTTAATATTAAATTTTATAATAACCCCTCCCGATGTAAATTTCCAAAAAGTAGCCCTTTTTGGTCACGCGAGCTTCGCGGCGCGACTAATACTTCAGTCACGCCAGATGCAATGGCCCATGCAACAGCAGGACGCCCGTCGCTGCCCCTTTCACAGCAAGGTAACCCAAACCCCTCTCGTCATTGCTCGCATATATGTGATGTATGCATATGTGCTAAGCATCTACGTTGTTCATCCTGTAGGATGGACGCCGGCTTGGGTAGCGAGCCTCCTGACATTTCACAGTGGGAAATTGGTACTAGACTTTCTATAGAACTAAGCATTCAGGAGGATAGTGAATCCCTTGCTAACCCAAACTCATCCAATGAGCATGTGGATATTGATGATGGATATTCATGATGAATGCTTGTATCTTGACATTGGTACTGAACCTAGAGCACCTCCCAATTCCACTAGTCAATATGAACCAGACAAATTGGTAGATGATGAACTAGAGGAAGATGAAGTAGATAAATTAGAGGAAGATGAATCTCTATCTGATGGTGAAATAGAGGAAGATGTCATTGTTACAGATAGAGAGCCTACAAGAAACCTGATGCTGACTATGACAAGAATGATCCTCCTATGGCAGTAGGCACTATGTATTCAGACATGAATGCTTTTAAGTTGGCTTTAGCTACACATGCTACCAAATATGAGTTCCAATATAACATTGAAAAGAGTGATAAAACTCGATACAGGGTGTATTGCAGTGGCAAGAATGTGGGTTGTAGGTGGAGTATTCATACCAGTACTTTGAGTGATGAAGTTACAGTTCATGTAAAATTTTTGCAACACTCTATATGCATTGATGTCATTTTTTTGGTAAGAAATAAATACTGATGTCTTCTTTTTTTTGGCAGATCACAAGAAATCCATACTTGCATGAGAATTGTCAGAGCACTAGGAGGGCAGGCACTTGTGTAGGAGTGACACAGTTTTGGGTGTGTGAACAAGTGATTGATTGGTTGAAGGAAGATGGAACATTGGGTGCCAAAGAGCTGAGAAGGAGGTTGAAGGAGAGACACAAATTTGGCGTGTGACCTACAAAAAAGTTTATCTAGGTAAGAACCTTGCTATGGATAAACTTTATGGGCCTTGGGCAGAATGTTTTGACAACCTGTATAGATTGAAGGCTCAGATAGAGGAACTAGTCCTGGATCATTTGTTGTAATTGATCACCATACATCAAGAACAAAATAAGGTTTAATAGGCTGTTTTTGCTTTGAAAGCTTGTGTTGATGGTTTCCTACGAGGTTGTAGGCCATATCTTGTAGTAGATAGTACATTTTTGAATGGAAGGTTTAGAGGCCAGCTGTGTGTAGCTTGTGCAGTTGATGGACACAACTGGAATTGTACCCAGTAGCTGTTGGTGTCATGACTCAGAAACAAATGAGAATTGGGAGTGTTTTATGGAGAGGTTGAAAGAAGCTATAGGCAACTCAATAGGTCTTACATTCAGCACTGCTTGTGGGCAACCAAGTAATGCATGGGGTGAGTAAAGTTTTTCCATATGCTGAACATAGAGAGTGTATGTACCATCTAGTACAGAATTTCAAGAGAAACATAGTGGACAGATATTTGAAGTAAATCACAAGCTCACCTGATAGTATTGCAGAAGTTGTGCTAAGGGAAGTTCAGCTCGTAGCTTCAGGTTTGTAGTGACATAACTGAGAGGACATGTTCATGCAGAGCTTGGCAAGGGTCAGGAATACCATGCAAACATGCCATTGCCTACATCACATCAATCCCTGGGGCAAACTTGAAGATTATGTGGATGAGTGCCTATTCAGTTGAGAAATTCAAAATTGCATATGAAGGTTCTGTGCCCTCCATTCCTGACAAGTCCATGTGGCCCAAGCCCACCCATGGCTTTTTCAGGCATCATCCATTGCTTAAGTCAACTGCACGAGGAAGGAGAAATAACGGGATGAAATCGGCTTTGGAGGGAGGTAGTAGTAGCAGGAAGAAATCAAAGGAAGGTACCGGAAAAAGGCAACATGAGTGCCCAATATGCCACCAATTTGGGCACCATTGGTACACATGTAAGAATGGCAATCCAGATGACATAGCTGCATATGAGGCTGAGAATTAAACTTTCTAGACATAGCTACACAATGATTTCATGTTTACCTATGCAAAATAACAATCTCATACTTTATTTTAGGGGTCCACCAAAGAAGAAGTAGAAGAAAGCATCTTCCAGTAACACAGTGACTAGCCTTGTTGTGACCACTCCTGGATCAGTCATGGTATTCCCTCACAATGAGGCGGTTGCTAGTGCTACACATAAGCCAAAGAGAGTGAAAAAAAGGCGCCAAAAAGAAGGGGCCACCACCAACAAGTACTAGCAGGTATGATCTTTCACTTTTTCCAAATCTAGTCATTTTCGACATAACTGATCTATTTTACTTGCTTTCACACAAGATCTGCAACTGGATCCAATGACCCCTCTTTGTAACATCCCAGATTTTTCTGAATGTGTATAATATTAAAATGTGGATTTAAAAATTTTTCGTGGATTTAATACTAGCTAGGAAAAATATAAGGTCTCTTCATTGAACCTCTCCCAAAATCTTAGAATAAAATAATAAATAAATATTTTTGTTAAGGTGTCTATGTCTTAGTGTGAACATTTGGATTTTATTTGGAATTATTCGAATTTATTTGAGTGTGATTAATCCAAATCAAATAATAGTTGAATCCTAAACTAACTTGGGCCCCAACTTCTCTAACCGAGCCTGCTAACAAAGTCTAAAAGGGACCCATCCACCCTCAGCCCGGTCCGATTCAAACCCGGCCTCCTTTCCTTCTTTCCCCTCTCGGCCCAGCAGCGCGGCCCATCTCTTTCGCGGCCCTCTACCAATGACCGCCCGCGCGCCGCTTTCGCCGCAGCCGCTGACGAGTGGGGCCCACTCGTCAGCTTTTCCCTCAACCTCCCGTAGGGCTGTCCCCGCTGCCGCCGCCGAGCTCTCTCGCTCACCGCTGTCCCTTTTTCTCGCGCCGCGAGATAAACTCGCGCCCTCCCGCCGCCCTACGCTCCCCGATCCGCCTCACGGCGCCACCCTAAAACCTAGATCGGGGATCCCCCCGCTCCTCTCGCGAGCTGCACGCGCCGTCTCGCCACGCGCGCACCCTGGCCCGCACGCCGAGGCCGCTCCGCGCCACACTAGCCCCGCGCTCCACAACCAGCCGGCGCGCAGCGTGTCCAAACCACCGCGCGCATCCCAAACCCTAGCCTAGCCCTCTCCCTCGCGCCGCGCTATAAACAGAGCGCCCGCTCCTCTGTTTCTCCCCAACCACTCCGGGCGCTCGCCCTCACCCAGCGCGCCGCGCCAAGAGAAGAAGGAGAGAAGGAGACGGAGAAGGAGCCCGCGAGGAGGAGGAGGCCAGAGCGCGAGGAGAAAGAGGGAGCAAGCCGGAGCTGGAGCCGCCAAGGGAGCGCCGTCGCCGGAGCCGCACCGTCGCCGGCCGCGTCGTCCACCCGGAAGCAGTGAAGACAACTGATCCATGTCGTGTTCTTCGTACCCCTACACGGCGTCCAACGTCTTCGCCTTCGTCTCGCCGAGGCCCAGGGTGAGCAGCCACCGCCCGCTCCCCCTTCCTCTTGCTGTCTGGCACACGACGCCGAGGAACCCACCGTAGATAGCCAAAGCCACCCAGCCTGGCCCTTTTCCTCTTTCTGTGGGTTGTCTTCGTGCCAACCATCCTCTTTGTGCAGGATCCCGTCGACCGTAAGCCTAAACCGAGCCTTAAGTCACCCTATCCGGCGAACACCCCTTTGGGACATTCTATCGAACGCTCCCCGTGCGTGAACTCCGCCGCCCTTGTTCTCGCCATAGCTGGCCCTAGGAGCCAAAACCCTAAGCTTTAACACTCGTGAACGTGTGCCTCTCGTCTATTGGCGCCGATCCGTGCCCTTGGCACCAGATTTGGTTGAGGCCGGAGCGCCGCTGGCGTGCCTTCGCCACCGCGCATACGCGCTCTGCCGCTCGGCTCATTGGTCAGAGCACTTCGTGTGCGTCCCCGCGCCGCCGCCACGCGTCGCTCGCGGGAGGGGCCACATGCAAGGCACACGGCTGCGTTGCAGCAGATCCGCCCCCGCCGCAGATCGATCCCGTGGGCGCGGTCTACATGAACCCGTGGCACGGCTCACCGTGGACCACGTCCACCAGATCTGGACCAGCCCCTTTTTCAGAGAAACCCCTGGAATCTTTCACTTAAGCTCCTGTAGTTTCGAAATCCTTTCAATCTAGTCCCTGGACTTTTTAGATTTAACATCTAGGCCCTCGTGATGACGTCATCCGGGCCCACTGATGACGTCACCAAGGGACCCACCTGTCAGCTTTGACCGTT
Source organism: Urochloa ruziziensis (assembly GCA_015476505.1). Lineage (NCBI taxonomy): Eukaryota > Viridiplantae > Streptophyta > Magnoliopsida > Poales > Poaceae > Urochloa > Urochloa ruziziensis. Next base: position 66,078,850 of record CM027120.1, on the reverse strand, counting down.
GACCAGTCAACGCTGACGTCAGCAGGGCCCACTGCTGACGTCAGCATTTCGGCCAGCCCTGGACTTTTTATGAAAAACACCCCTGAAACTTTTCAAAATTACAAATAGGTCCCTGACTATTTACAAATAAACCCCTGCCTATTTACAAACGATCCCTGGCCCCTTTTCTTTCTTTTTCGGAATTATTTTAAAATTTAGAAAAAAGGATTTAAACTTAGAAAATTCATAACTAATTCATTTAACTCAGAAAATTATGAAACCAGTTTCTATATTTTCTAAAATCATGACTAAGCCGTGGTGTGAAGTATGAGTCCATTTGGATCTTTCTTGAATGGGTTTTATTGGAGTTATTTGCTATTAGGTCCCTGGTATTACTGTAATTACGTATTTAGGACCCACCGACGGCCAGGAGCTGACCGGGGATGAGTACTACCCAGAAGACTTCGTGGAGGAGGAGATCCAGCCTACAGGTTCACGCCCAGCCCAATCTTTGAATGCCTATTAGACATTTCAACTAGATGTGCTAGCGCTTTACTTTTGCAATTGGGTGATGCTTGAGCCGTGCATAGCCATAATTTATTCCGTGAATGCCTTGCTACCTAATACCACTACTAAATATGAATGCTATTGTTGCTTGCATGTGTATGGGATATTGTGGATTAGGATTCTTGGCGTGTGTGGGGATAAACCGCAGGTGAATGTGATTTTGGGAAACTTGGCGGGGGTGAGCATACTTTAAACAACTCGATCTTCGATCGAGGTGCCGGGAGACCCGGCTCTCGAGGGGGGTCCCCACACTGTACTTGTGGCGGGTACATGGATGGATAGGAGCATAGGAGGTTGGCGGTGGTACCTATAATGGGTACTACGACTGCGTTCTTCTTCGGAGGATACGCCTTTGGGACGATGACGCTCACCCCGGTTTGAAACCGAGTGGGGTAACCACTCTTTGGACCCCACGTACTTACCGCTTACCCATATGAAAAGGGTTCCAGCCTTCCTAGCTAGCGCGATGCCCGGATTGCGAGAAGATCAGGTGGATGGTGTACGGGAACGGGAGAGACCGTCTCCCCGAAGGACTATGGCCCCGTCTGGCCCTACGAGGGAGAGTTCGACACAACTTCCGAAGCATTGGATTGCGAGCCGATGGATCGAGACAGGAAGAGCAAGCGGCATCGTCGCGGTTAGGGTCTGCGCTGTGGGTTGCGTCTCGAGATGGCGGCCACCATCTCGCAGCCCGAGTGGGTCCAGTTGTACAAGCTCTCGAGAGTCTAGAATCTATACGTATAGCCGCGTCCTCGGTATGGACATTGCCCACTGCACTGTTACCTCTCAATATTTTGGGATCTTCTACCTTTCCCCGATTCTAGTCAGATTGAGAGTGATTAAGGTTCGCAGCTACGGACGGGGAGAAGGGAAGTTTGCTCCCTTTCCTTTCAGGATCTGTCGTAGTTGGTGAGGTGCGAGGAGAGGGAGCTCTCGCATCGACTTAGATGAGTGTGGAGATGGAGACAGGAGTCGGTGTGCCGGAATAGCCCGATATGGTGAGATATGGGATGGATGGATATGGAGATACTTATTTTATATTTGCTGCTGCATAGGAAACCACAGCTTATCCCTTTAGAAGATAGTCCACTTAAAGCTTGCATGTACGGTTGGTGACGTGAACCTATCCCATTCCTTGGGGATAGCCTTTGAGTACGCAGGTTCGGATGAAGAGCACGAGTTCAACTACGATGGATGGTACGATTGAGGTGTCGTCCTGACGCGCAAGTTTGCTTGTGAAGGAGTTCGTGAAGATGGAGGCTTCTACGCCTAGTTCCGCTGCGCTGGATGTTTCTTTGATTGTCGTTCAGCCCTGAGGGCTTGTATCAGACGTATTATCATGAGAATGATGTAATAATTAAGATATTGTACTTTATTCGTGGTATGGATGTGATATTGCTGTGATGAGTTCTGTACATGATATCTACTTGATCCAGGGAGTATCACAATGGTACAGGGAATCGGGTTTCTGGAAATCAGAAACCCGGGTCGTTACACCTTTCCTCCCCAAAATGAGTAACCTACATCTGTTCATGAAGACATTGCATCTTTTGAAGTCTCTTCACAAACAGTGCAGACACCAAGGAAGAAGCAAGCCGTCATGAAAAGTACTCACCAAGGAGGGCTCCAGTTGAAGTGGCCAACCCATCCAGCCCAGTTTCTAATATTAGAAGCAAGAAGAAACTCCAGCTTGAATAAATTAAGTGAGGAACTAGTACTTTTGATGTAAATTAAGACATGTATGGTTGGTGTGATGAACACTAGTGAACTGCTACTTTCTATGTTTGGACTAAGTGTGATGATACTTATTTGCTTACATGTTGGTGAAATGAACTTGTTCTTATGCAATGGTCATATCTTGTTTTTCCATGTGATATGTAGTTACTTGTTGGTATGCAATGGTCATGCACCAGTTTTTCACTTTTAAAAAAATTAGGCCCAATTTTTCCTTATTTTTTCCATTTTTTCTACATTTTAATCAATTTTTTTTGTATTTTATCAATTTTTTCGTATTTTATACATTTTATCGAATTTTCTGGATTCTTATAAAAGTTTAAAATTTATTTTCACTTTTTCTATTTTTTTCGCTTTTTTAAAATTATTTGTCACGTTTTCTGTTTTTACGGTTTTTTAGAAATTATTTTCCATTTTCTGATTTTTAACACGGTTTCGAAACTGTTTTTCACTTTTTTCAATTTTTAAGCCATTTCTGTACCAAGGGCAAAACGGTCTTTTCACATCCTCTAACACCTATGTTAAGTTTCCAATGACACATGGGTAAACGAAACTTAGACTACGACACAGACACATGTATCTGGCAATTTTTTTTGCGGTAGACAGGTAAGCATGAGCCGGCATCTATCTCGCTCGGTGGTCGGCGGCCGGCGCTCGCTTCTACCCCCCCCCCCCCCCCCCCCCCCCCCCCCCCCCCCGCACCGCTGCGGCCGCCGCCGCCGCCGCCGCCTTTAACTAGACCTCCCTGCGTTACCCTGCGGCTGCATCCCCACACACTCGCCGCAAGGAAGGAATTCGCAGCGGGAGGAAGAAGGCGGGCGCGCCAGGAGGGGGACCCGTCACCGACGCCGACGCCACGCTCCAATGTGCCGCTGGATTCCACCGCTCCCGGTCGCGGAGCTGGACTGGGCGGGTATTCGAGGTGGGTTCTTCTTCTTCCTCCTCCGTGGTGCAATGCGGCTTGGTTCCGCGGTTCCCCTCGGGGGCTTGGGTTGGGTCTTCGGAGGGGTTGGTGGTCGTGCTGCTGAAATTTCTCTGATTTTGTGCGGAATTCGACCGGGTTGGGTCCCCGGGTTGGGAGTTTTGGCGATGCGACGGGATCGTTGTGGCTCTGATCAATCCCTAATCCTCTTCTTATGACCTTGTTTCAGCGATCAAGCCAGTGCCGTCTCTGCGGAACCTGAGCGCGTCTCGCCCTTTTGGCTCTGTCTGCTCCAAGGGGACAACGGACGAGAGGTACGAATCCGACGCCCAATTCGCAGAACCGCAGTCGGTAGAGCGCTGTTGGTTGATTTCCGGTTGCACAAACTTGACATCTCGCTGCTCTGTTACTTTCTGAGAAATTGCTAGCTTAATTTGGATTCACATGAGCAATCCGCATTGGCATTTCACAAGTTAAAATTCTAGTATTTGGTTCCACAGTCGCTGCCTTTCTGAAACGAGCAAACGACTGCTACTACTTCTGAATGATTCGCCATGTCTAAATTGGTGGTTTGTCTTTGTGCCTTTTGGTAGGCGTTGATAAAAAAAATTCTGAAATTTCGTGCAGAACTGGGTTGAGTGTTGTGCCTGGGGTAGAAAATTCACGCGATGTGTCTGCTCTGCTGTTCTTGGAATGATTTGCTCTGCTTTGGCCACTAATAACATGTTCCCTGTGATGTTTCAGTGTCAGGCCCAGGCTTCACTGTGCATCCTCAATGGAACAGCAGGCAGTTAGTTCATGCTTGCTTCTTCTTGCCATGACATCTAACTATGCTTGTGGTCCCTGATATCTTCAGTCCATCTATGTACTTGCAATTTGCAAATGCTTCAGCAACTGTGGTCAAGTCTTTTTCATGATTACTTTATCTAGCAACCAGTATGCCATTGCGTTGTTAGTCCTTGAATTCAGATTTGGCAATGCCCATGTCCATTTCACAAATTATTGCGATCATTAGTTACCTAGGAAAGTAAAGCCTTCCCTGAACAATTCTAACTCAGTGCTTGCACAAATGGTTCAAAGTAGCAATAATTAAGGAATATGCTGCTTTATTTTTAAATTTCTTAGTGCTAACATTGCAAGATTTGTCCAATGGCTGTGTCAAGTGACTTTTTTTATTTTTTTATCTATATTATTTGATCAATGATAGTTGCGTTTACAAATTCTTCAAAGAAGCAAGCACAAGCGACTAGTGTAATTAGATTGCTTCGTCTTATTGCCGTGTTTGTTAATTACTGCTGCTTTGCTTTGGTTCAGAGCGATCCAGAGGACCCCACAAGCATTGGTGTAAAGTCTGCACTAAGAACTTCCGTTCAGGGACGGCTCTCGGAGGCCACATGTCGTGCCACCGGCATGCTGGCATGCAGCCAAGGAGCACACCTAGCCCTCCTGCCATTGTTATTGATCTACCTGTGTTGCTGCTGGGACCCAGTGATGAGAAGCCTTCACTGCCATCTTTGAAAAATCAATTCCTGCACTGTTCAAAGGAGTTCTCTACCTGCCAATCGAGAGGGGGCATGAGGACGCACAGTGAGGAGAAGGTGATGGCCAAGCTCAAAGAAGAACCAGCTGGGCTGATGGAAGCTTCGGCCAATGTTAATGGTGATCTTGGGCACAGTGAGATGCTATTTTCTCCAGTGAAGCGTAAGCGATCAAAGAGGGGCATGCCAGCGCTCAATTCAGAGATGTCTGCAGCAGCTGTTCTCCTTAAGCTTGCAGAGTTTTCTGACAAGAGCTATGCTTATGAGGATTGCTATGGGGTAGATAACAATGTCAACATTTCAACAACCAATTTGTTGAAGGAGGTGAATCTGAATGCTTTTAATCAGCTGGTTCAATCTGATGAGTTCACGAATAACACGAGGCCCAAGTCTGACAAGAATTCAACTCATGAGGGTTTCTATGAACTGTCTGAGAAGGAAAACAGTTTGAATTTTGCTGGTGATGTTCCTAAGACGATGGTGCTGCTGAATGTGTTTGATCACGGGCTGTTGGATAGAGATGCTGAGTTCATGAAGCCAGAGGCTGAAAGTTCAGTTGCGGAGGTGAGGTCTGGTAACCTTTTGGTTGCAGTGAACATCAAGAGATACCACTGCAAAGTCTGTGGAAAGTTATTAATGTCAGGGTACGCCTTGGGTTACCACATGAAGTTACACTGTGAGAAAGAAAATAGTTTGAATTTGGTTGCTGATGTTCCCAAGAAGGTGCTTCTGAATGTATTTGACTATGGGATGTATATAGATGCTGTGTTAATGAAGCCAGGGGCAGACATTTCAGTTGAGGATTTGAAGTTCAGTGACCTTTCAGCTACAGCTACCATCAACAGACACCAGTGCAAGGTCTGTGGGAAGTTATTAAGGTCAGGAAGTGCAATCTTCACCAAGGGGTTGCTGATTGCCCTAATTCTGCTATGATGGAAGAGCAAATGCAGAAACTTGAATTGGACTCTCCCATCTTTTATCAGCGGAGACCGCGTTCATGTGGCAGCGAAATCTGATTCTGAGCATTAGTTTGTGGCGAACAATCTTCAGCAGGCTGTGGCCAAAGCTGGTTCCACATGTTGTCGGAAATTGATACAAAAAGTTCAGTTGTCCATAGGCTCATTGGTAGTCAGCAAACAGAAGAAATCCATTTCATCTGCTGTAGTCTGTAGATAGGGAATGCAAGGATCTTAGTTCACTCATTGGTTGTGAAACAGTGTAGAAGTATGCATGGTACCATGCAGTGTAATACAATGCATGATCTTGTGATTGTTCTGAAGCTCCCAGACAGTCTTGCTTGGCTGTACACTGATGTTCTTCTGTACATACCTATACACATCATATTCTTGAGATAAATAGTTCAATAAAGAGATGCGGATCAGATTTGTGCAATCTTCCTGTCTTCTATTCAGTTGCCTTTTGGATTTGGGGTGCGGCAAGGAACCTTGAACAAGTTTTTTCTGACAGCTGAGACCCGGGTCCAAAAAGATAGTATTTCTCGGCAGCTTCACTGCAAACTGCTGTGTGCCGTCCGATGAGGACACGTGGATTGATCTGATCCGCACGGATCCCTTCTCCAGTTACCTCCGCCAACCGCCTTGCCCCTCCCTCGCTGCTGTCCCTCGCAATTCCCCCCGCACCGCCGCGCGGCAAGAGCGAGCCCGGCCGCCCCTCCCTCCCTTCCCCGAACTTGGTGATGGCGCCTACAAGTAGACCGCCCCGGGTTCCCCGCGACTCCATCCTACAATCCAACTCGCACCGCAACGTAACGAGTAGAATCGAAAGCAAGAAAAGGCAGGGCGGGAGGCCGGCGCGCGGACCCGTCGGCCGTCGCCGACCACCAAGAACTCCGCGGCCTCTGCAAGAACTCCGCGGGCTCTCCAAGAACACCGTAGGCTCTCCAAGAACGCCACGGGCTCTCCCAGTCCCAGGTTGGTTTGCCCTGCTCAATGCTCTGCTCTGCTTTCGTTTCTTGGGTGCGTCATTGCTTTCTTGGTATCAAGATTTGTACTTAATTTCTTGTTCTTTGGAGTTCATGGTCCTGTTCCGTTTGGGGTTTGATCAAGATTTCTCGAATTGGAAATTCTGGGGATGTAGGAGTTGTCTAGGGATGCAGCGAGTTGTCTGGAGCTCGGCTCTGATTCTCTCATTGGTCCGGTGTTTGCCATCGTGTTTCATCGGAAATTTTGGGAATGCTGCTAATCTTCTTTTTCTGAGCTTGTTTTCAGAGATCAAGCTCCCCTTGATTGATCAGTCGGCAAGAAAAGGCAGGGCAGGGAGGCCGGCGCGCGGACCCGTCAGCCGTCGCCGACCACCAAGAACTGCGCGGGCTTTCCAAGAACTTTGCAGGCTCTTCAAGAACGCCGCGGGCTCTCCCAGTCCCAGGTTGGTTTTCTCTGCTCTGCTTTGGTTTCTTGGATGCGTTGTTGTTTTCTTGGTATCAAGATTTCTCAGCGGGCTTGATTTTGGGGATTCCGATTTTTGGCTTGGGTTGTAATCTTCTTTGCGATACTTAATTTGTTGTTCTTTGGAGTTCATGGTCCTGTTCCGACTTTGTTTGGAGTTTGATCAAGCTGTCTTGAATTGGAAATTCTGGGGATGTAGGAGTTGTCTAGGGATGCAGCGAGTTGTCTGGAGCTCGGCTCTGATTCACTCATTAGTCCGGTTTTTGCCATCTTGTTCATCGGGAATTTTGGGAATCCTGCTAATCTGCTTCTTCTGAGCTTGTTTTCAGAGATCACGCTCCCCTTGTTTGGACTCTAGTTTGGTTCTCTCTGGTCCTGGGAACACGAACAAAGGCCAAGGTCTCGGTAGCTTTAGGTACAACCTTCATGTCCTATTGGTTCATCTAGGAATTAATGTCACGATTAGCTTTTTTTTATCCGAATCCTTGCTACTTTGCATTGAATTCAGATAACCAATCTTCATGCCTGCTTGCACATTTGCTGTCTTTCTGAAGCGGCTACTGCATTGTAATTCGTAATGTGGCTTTGCATAAACTGGTACTTTGTCTGTTGATAAAAATTCTGAGGTTTGGTGTGAAATTTGATCGAGAAGTGTCTCTGGGCTTTGGGGTGAGAGTTCACGTGCTGTGATGAATGTTAAGCCGCTGTCAATTTCATGGCTCTGTTTCATATGCTAATCCGCTTATTGCAACCCTGTTTCAGCGACAAAGCCCGCGCGTTTGGCTCTTTTAGCTCCTGGCGAACACAAGAAAGGACTCAAGCTTCCAGGTAAAATTCTGACGCCTGGTTACGATGATTTCAGATTGTCAATCTGCTTGGCCATTTCACAAAATGTCGTATGTATTAGTTACACTTGCTGCCTTTCTGAAATGACTACTGCATTGTAATGATTTGGTATGTGGCACTGCATAAATTGGCATGGTTGTCTTTTTGGTTTTATAGATGATAGTACTGATAAAATTTTGAGGTTTTCTGCAAAACTTGATCGAATGGTGTTTTTGGGGTTAGAGTTCACATGATTTGATGAATATTCTTGGAATGATTGGCTCTGCTTAGGCCACTAATTTGTTTCTTGTGATATGTCAGTGTAAGCCGAGGTTGCACTGCATAACCTGATTGTATCACATTGCCTTAGCTCTCTTCTCATGGATATCAAGGAAAGAAAATCTCTGAAGCTTAAAGGTAAAATCTGATGCCCAATTCACATGTCACTGCAATCATTTGAGCAACTCAGGCAGTTAATTCATGTTCGATTCATCTTGCTACAGCATCTAATTAGGGAATGCTTTGGTTCATCTTTAATTTTTTTGGTGCTACATTACATGATTCTCCAGTAGCTTTGTGTCAAGTGACTGTTGTCTTTTTATTTTCTATACTATCTAGCATTTGCAATGTTTTCGAAAAATGCAAGAACAAGTGACCAATGCTCCGTCCCTAAATAACCGAAGCTATTCTTTGACAGGTGAACTGATCCTTAAAGATCAAAGTGATGATGAACCTTGGCTTCGACTTACGTTGGGACCAAGTATATGGGCTCTGGAGGAGTTCAAGAGGATGAACAGGGATGCAGATAAAGGTGACGACTATGAGGCTGACACTCGTAGACACTCCCAGGGGTTGACACTCGTAGATTCAGGTCATGACCTACCCAAGCTTAAGCTTTCCTTGAGTAGAGTCAGCGCCATATACTGTCAGTTCTGTGCCCAGGAGTTTTATGACCGTCAAGTTTATGGTGGACATAAAGGAAAATGCAAACGTAAGATGACACTCTAGTTATTCATTTGTTTGATGTGATAATCCCATATAGTATGTTACTTATACTACAACTGTGCATTTCAGGTAATCAGCCGTCAAATGGACCGCAGAAATTTTTCTGCGAACATTGTGCAAAGGATTTCCACTCTTTGCCAGCAGTCTCAGGGCACATGGCGAAATGTGAAAAGAGACGGCGGTAAAAGATGCAGAAGGGGACAGCAACCACAGGAAGCTGGTGCCGGTCCTTCGGTTTTCTTGACATACCACTAACTTGTAAATGCTAGTTAGGTTATTGTGGATAGGTCATTGTGCTATTAAGCTACGTTTACAAGGCACTTTGCTCATGGAATGTTACCCATGTGAATGTTCCCCCGCTTTAAACGAGTATGTGCCTTTTTTTTCTCTGTTATCCGGATATATAAAACAAGGAAAGTTTAAGGATCTCTAGACTAACTAGGAGGGCCACCTCCACTACATACACTCTTCATGCTGCTTCTCAGCACCAATCCCAGTGAGGAAAACAACATCGACCAATCGTCATCGTCCCCTAGGTTTGCTTCAACCCTTGGGCAGCTGCACCTTTTCCATCAGCTCCCGGTCCTTTGCCCTGCTGCATGAGTGTAAACATGCTCGCTCTTCGTCGCTCCAGAATAAGATCAGGTCTGCCTGATCGTGGTCATGATCAACTTAACCCCTCCGTATGTATAAACACCGTGTGGGTGGAGGCATGCAACATGGTCTCTCTTGTGCTTGTGCCACTTCGCACATGTCCTTTCATCAGTCATCACTATGGACAGCATTTGCGTCTCCACTCTTCCCATTAATCATGCAGCACACTGCTTCCACATAATTCCATTTTCGTGGCATTATTGTTTCTCCTCCCAGCCTGAAACTAAAAATCTCATTTCTATCTGCAAAATTAAAATTCCCTGGAGACAATTATTGTTGACTTTCTTGGTTTCTCTAAATATCTCCAAATCAAGACCGACAATTCTTTAGCAGCAATAGCAGTGGTGAACTATACTCCTTCCGTCTCATAAAGAATGCAATTCCAGCATTTAAAAAATATCCCACAAAGACTACAGTACTAAAATTTGGATGTCAACTAACTTTTTAATTAACTGGTCACATTTAATTTGCATGTCAAAACTCACTCAATATGATAAATAAATGTTTTCACGCTATGACTAATCTTTACCTATTTCTAAAGAAAATAGTGTTTATTCCCTAAATTTTTGGTTTGTTCAGTCATTAATCATTGACAGGTGGGCTTCGATCTAAATATCTCGGTTTAGAAGCCAACGCAGAGTCAGAAGCCTTTACAGCAAGCCCATCTAAATTGAAGTCTACGTCGACTCAGAATCGAAGCGACACAAAATCTTTAGCAACTATTCCTCTATCATTGTGTGCACTAATTATATTTTAATTCCAGTGCCAAAGTGCAAAAGCTCTGGCACCTGTCTAATCGTGTGGCTCGCAAAGGGTAATCAATTTTGAATCCCCACATATTGTGCGTTGATACAAACATATTTAGTTAAGGACATGTGTCTGCAAGAGCATAGCGTGTCTACACATGGTACGGATTAATAACAACCAATAAAGCACACAATGCTCTCTCCTTTTCTTTGTAACTTTGTATCATTTGGTTCAGCTAATGAAGCCAATTAAGTAGTATAATCAACTCACTCCATTATTGCTCATAACCATCAGAATCAAATTTCACTGACATGGACAGCACCAGGAACGGGAAGCCCAAGAGAACAACTCGGGATGCTGACATGGACCAACCAGCAGGACGACAGAGCCAAACACAAACGAAACCGCTCAAAAGGCACTGGAATACTGGATGATGATGCCTTCATACCACATCCAAAAGGCAACTGAATAAAAGACAGGAAGATTGTACAAATCTGATCCGCGTCTCTTTATTGAACTATTTATCTCAAGAATATGATGATGTGTATAGCTATGTACAGAAGAACATCAGTGTACAGCCAAGCAAAACTGTCTGGAAGCTTCAGAACAATCACAAGATCATGCATTGTATTACACTGCATGGTACCATGCATACTTCTACACTATTTCGCGACCAATGAGTTACCTAAGATCCTTGCATTCCCTATCTACAGACTACAGCAGATGAAATGGAGTCCTGTTTCCTAACTACTAATGATATGGACAACTGAAATTTTGGTATCAGTTTCGGAGAACACATGGAACCAGCTTTGGCCTCAGCCTGCTGAAGGTTGTTTGCCACAAACTAATGCTCAGAATCAGATTTCGCTCCACGTGAACGCGGTCTCCGTCGATAAAAGATGGGAGAGTCCAATTCAAGCTTCTGGATTTGCTCTTCCATCATAGCAGAATTAGGGCAATCAGCAACTCCTTGGTGAAGATTGCACTTCCGGACATAGTGTAACCTCATGTGTCCTCCCAAAGCTTGCCCTGACTCTAATAACTTCCCGCAAACCTTGGACCGGTGTCTCTCTACAGTAGCTGCAGCTGAAAGGTCACTGGACTTCAACTCGTCAACTGAAATGCCAGCCCCTGGCTTCATGAACTCAGCGTCTACATCCAGCCCATAATCAAATACATTCAGAAGCACCTCCGTCTGGGGAACATTAGCAAACAAATTCAAAGTGTTCTCCTTCCCACGGTGTAAGTGTGACGTCATGTGACCTCCCAATGCCCGCCCTGACCTTAATAACTTTCCACAGACCTTGCACTGGTAACTCTTGATGTTCACTGCAGCTGAAAGGTCACCAGACTTCATGTCTTCAACTGAATTTTCAGCGCCTGGCTTCATGGATTCAGCATCTATATCCAGCCGATGATCAAACATATTCAGAAGCACCTTCTTGGGAACATCAGCAACCAAATTCAAACTATTTTCTTTCTTGCAGTGTAACTTCATGTGGCGACCCAAGGCGTACCCTGACGTTAATAACTTTCCACAGACTTTGCAGTGGTATCTCTTGATGTTCACTGCAAACGAAAGGTTACCAGACTTCACCTCCTCAACTGAAATGTCAGCCTCTGGCTTCATGAACTCAGCATCTCCATCCAACAGCCCATGATCAAACACATTCGGCAGCACCATCTTCTTAGAAACATCACCAGCCAAATTCAAACTGTTTTCCTTCTCAGATAGTTCATAGAAACTCTCATAAGTTGAATTCTTGTCAGACTTGGGCCTCGTGTTATTCGTGAACTCATCAGATTGAGCCAGCTGATCAAAAGCATTCAGATTCACCTCCTTCAACAAATTGGGTGTTGAAATGTTGTCATTGTTATCTACCCCATAGCAATCCTCATAGGCATAGCTCTTGTCAGAAAACTCTGCAAGCTTAAGGAGAGCTGCTGCAGCACACATCTCTGAATTGAGCGCTGGCATGCCCCTCTTTGATCGCTTACGCTTCACTGGAGAAAATAGCATCTCATTGTGTCCAAGATCACCACTAACATCGGCTGAAGCTTCCATCAGCCCATCTTGTTCTTCTTTGAGCTTGGCCATCACCTTCTCCTCACTGTGCATCCTCATGCTCCTCCTCGGTTGGCAGGTAGAGAACTCCTTTGAGCAGTGCAGGAATTGATTTTCCAAAGATGACAGTGAAGGCTTCTCATCACTGGGTCCCAGCAGCGACACAGGTAGATCAATAACAATGGCAGTTGTGCCAGATGTGCTCCTTGGCTGCATGCCAGCATGCCGGTGGCACGACATGTGGCCTCCGAGAGCCCTCCCTGAAGGGAAGTTCTTAGTGCAGACTTTACACCAATGCTTATGGGGTCCCCTGGATCGCATATCTGAACCAATGCAAAGCAGCAGTAATTAATAAACACGACAATAAGATGAAGCAATCATAAGTATACTAGTCGCTTGTGCTTGCTTCTTTGAAGAATTTGTAAACGCAACTGTCGTTGATCAAATAGTATAGATAATAAAAATACAAGAAGTCATTTGACACAGAGCCATTGGACAAATCTGAATTCAAGGCTGGTTGCTAGATAAAGTAAATCATGAAAAAGACTCGACCACAGTTGCTAAAGCATTTGCAAATTGCAAGTACATAGATGGACTGAAGATATCAGGGACCACAAACATGGTTAGATGTCATAGGGTCATAGCAAGAAGAAGCAAGCATGAACTGCCTGCTGTTCCATTGAAGCATTTGCACAAACACACATAATACATTTGCTCAGAAAATTAACGGAAGGGTGATGACTTGCTCTAATTATTTTGTAGTGACTTGCCAATCGGCATCAGATTTGTACCTGCAATCTTTGGTGTTCTTGATTCGTCAATATCCATGAGAACTTGAGAAGAGAAAACCAACTGAATGCGATACAATCAGGTTGTGCAGTGAAGCCTGGGCCTGACACTGAAACATCACAAGGAACATGTCATTAGTGGCCAAAGCAGAGCAAAGCATTCCAAGAACAGCAGACACATCGCGTAAATTTTCTACCCCAGGCACACCACTAAACCCAGTTCTGCACGAAAATCTCAGATTTTTTTTTTATCAACGTCAACACCTGCCAAGAGGCACAAAGACAAACCACCAATTTAGAAATGACGAATCATTAAAATGTAGCAGTCATTTCAGAAAAGGCAGCAACTGTGCAACTAGATATTGCACCAACTTGTGAAATGCCAATGCGGATAGCTTGTCTGAATCAATTTAAGTTTGCAAGGATTCAGAAAGTAACAGAACAGCGAGATGCTAATTGCTAGTAGAATGCTAGGCGAAGCAACCATAAACCACCACCGACCTGCTCTACCGATTGGTTCTACGAATTGGGCGTCGGATTCGTACCTGAAAGCTTTCGAGTCCCCTAGGAGCAGACAGAGCCAAAAGTGTGAGACGCGCTCAGGTTGCGCAGAGACGAGCACTGGCTTGATCGCTGAAACAAGGTCATAATAAGAGGATTATCGATTGAATCAGAGGCACAACACTCGCGTCCCATGGCCAAAACTTCTCTACCCGGAGACCCAACTCGGTCGAATTCCGCACGAAATCAGAGAAATTTCAGCGGAACCAAGCCGCATTGTGCGGAGGAGGAAGAAGAAGAACCCACCTCGAATCCCGCCCAGTCCAGCTCCGCGACCGCGAGCGGCGGAATCCAGCGGCACCTTGGAGCGCGGCGTCGGCGTCGGCGACGGGTCCCCCTCCCGGCGCGCCCGCCCTTCTTCCCCCCGCTGCGAATTCCTTCCTTGGCGGCGAGTGTGTGGGGATGCAGCCGCGGGGGAACGCGGGGAGGCCGAGTTATAGGCGGCTGCGGGCTAGGAATGTAGACGGCAATCTTCACCAGGTTCATGCCGGCTCACGCGTTTGGGAGCGGGGAAGGGAGGGGTGGGGTCGGGTGGCCGCGGCTCGCTCCGCGGCGGTGCGGGGAGGTTTGCCGACTGCGAGGGGAGAAGCGAGCGCGGCGACCGCCGCGCCGAGCGAGCAAGGTAGGAGGCGGAGGAAGGTTTGTGCGGTTGCGATCGAGCCACGTATTCCTATCGGATGGCTAGCACCGCTGCTGTCCGGAGCACTATTTTTTTCACTCTAAAATTCCTTTTCTTTTCTTTTGTACCAGCCACGTGTTAATATTTGGAATTTTTCTTTTCATATTTCGATCGCTTGGTATGTGTTAATATTTGGATTTTTCTTTTCATACGCTACTGGAAAAACCATTATCCTCTCATCGGTTCGTACGAAGCGAACTAAAACGACCCGCTTTGTTTAAGGCATTCGAATTGTTGAAAAAGATGTAGTTTAGAATAAAGCCTTCATTCTAACTCGTAGCCGCTTAAAATAGTTATCCTAACCGGTTCTATTCTCGCCGCTTTCAATAACAAGTTATCCTAACCAGGTCTATTCGTGCCGCTTTCAATAACTAGTTATCCTAAACGGCTCTATTCACGTCGCTTCCAATAACTAGTCAGCACGAATTGCTCCGCTTCAAAAATTCATAACTTTTGCATACGATCTCAGATTGATATAAGCTTTATATAAAATTTGTATGTTTCGACGAGATCTACAACATTACAGTTGAAAGTTTTTTGATTTGAAATCGTTTAGATGTCTACAGTTTCTGTTCTCGTTCCTGGTCTTGTAATTTAAATGTCGTAGTTTTTGCATATGGTCTCTGATGGAGAGAAGTTTTATACAAAATTTGTATGCTTCGGCCAGATCTACAACTTTGTAGTTGAAAGTTTTTTTATTTAAGGTCATTTACATGTCCAAAACTTCAATGTTCTATTTCCCACCCTTATTCCCGCTCTTATAATTTGGATTTCAGTTTGCATTCCGAATTTCGTAACTTTTACATACGGTCTCAGATCGAGATAAGCTTTATATAAAATTTGTACATTTCGACGAGATCTATAACTTTGTAAATGAAAGTTTTTCGATTCGAAGCCGTTTAGATGCTCAAGGTAACAAGGGTCAAAAGGAATATAACTCACTCATGCGTGCAGGAACGACGTGTAGGGGAGATGGTAAGGAAGGCTCGCGCGAGGCAGGAGGTCGTGAGTTCGAAGTCTGGGCACCGCACACACGCGTATTTCGCGTGAAATACGCGTGACTTGTGTCTTGCGACGAGCGACCGTAGCTCAGGGGTGGCCTCCAAGGCTACGAAAAAATATTTTGCTATTTTTATTTGCAAATTTTTATTTTTAATCATTCTAACCGGCGCACATTAAGCCGGTTAGAATAACTTGTCAAACGAAGCGGTACGAAATAACCGCTTCGGATGACCCCTTATTCTAATCAGAAAAAAGCGATGAAATAACCGCTTCAGATGAGCTTTTCTCGGCGCTTAGGTTGATAGTTTCTGCAGTAGTGATATTTTGATCGCTAGGCACATATACTTCTGTCAAAATACTATTTATTATGAATTTTCTATATAGATAACTTTTACCATGTATCTATATATATAAACATATATGTTTATTGTGCATATCAAAAACTTTAATACATAGAAAAGTTAAAACAAATACAAAACAAATAAAACATAAGTACAAAACACTAAATTAACATGTACCTTTCATTTGACGTGTCTCGTCCCCAATCCAAAAAAAAAGAATAAGTACAAAACTATTTTTTCGTCAATCACTACCTATAACAGTTGGATCTCAATAGAACGCCCAGAATCAGTATCCTCTCTCTCATCTCTTCCCAGCATCGAGCGCACGCTGTTTTCTTCCTCTCGCGCCACGTCCTCTTCGTCTTCCTCGCGCTTTGCCCCCCCCCCCCCCCCCCACCCCCCCCACCCCCACTGGCACCACCTGCCCAACTTTGATGGTACCTCGCCGCATCCACTCCGCCATCTCTTCCGCCTGCATAGCCGGCCGACTCTAAAGGTAAAACCTGGGAACTTCCAAACCGTAAACTGGATCCTCATCCATAATTCAAAATTCTAGTGCAATGTTTGAGTGATTGAAAGATAGCTAAAATATTTCTTTTGATTTTAAATGCATCAAAACGTAAATAAAACCGAATAAGAGTCAAGTGTTTTCAGAAAGAAATATGCATTTAGGCCTTTTAAATATCTAGTACTAATCATTTGTATATGAATTACCCTCCTCTATTATAATACACTACACGATACCATATAGGCCTTGTTCGGTTCCATCGGATTCATTTCTAGTCAGGAACGGTAGTTGTACTGGAAAATTCATGATAGTTACCACAAAAGACCGGGATTTATTCGGGGTCGAGAATCAATTTACTTATGATAAGGACAACAAGAGCCCGCAAATCAATCCCCTGGTCAAGAGGTGGGGAACCAATCCGGTTCTTTTGTTGTGTGTATCATAAATAATAAATAAATTAGTTCTCGATAAAAAAATCTGGACCTCTTGTTGTAATTATCATGAATTTTTTATTACAACTATCGTTTCGGCCAGGAATGAATTCGATTGAAGGGAATGAGGCCTTAATCTGTGACAAAACAAATTTGGCCTGAACCAGGTGGTGCCTCGCCCTCCAACCGGCTGGAACGCCATTGACGACATGGCGTGCCTAGACGACAGGAAGTAGCTGTGCTACGTGCACGCCGCCGCGGAGGCATCCACTATGTAAGGCGTCTTCTAAGCAGACGCGGGTTAAGACACATAGGAGACGCGGTTTTTCCGCGTCTCTAAATTTACGTCTCCTTTTACATGACGTGGGAGACGCGGATTTTCCGCGTCTCCTATAAGCGACATTGTTGGAGACGCTGCTAATCCGCGTCTCCTTAGCATCTTAAGCCGCGTCTCCTTTTTTTCCCCGGAGACGCTGGTAACCCGCGTCTCCTTAGCCACTTTGAACGCGTCTCCTTTTCTTCAACCGGAGACGCGGTTTCAGAAAGCGCGCCTCCTCTGACTCTAAACCCGCGTCTCCTATAATGCAATCCGGAGGAGACGCGGGCTCCTAAACCGCGTCTCCTCTGGATGTTATTCATGGCGACGCGGATTTGTTTACCCGCGTCTCCTCTAATGGAAGCCATAGGAGACGCGTGTAAATAAACCCGCGTCTCCTCTAATTCAAGCTAGAGGAGACGCTGGTTTAGAAACCCGCGTCTCCTCTGGTTTATATTATAGGAGTCACTAGATTGGCAAGCCGCGTCTCAGATAACCTGTGATAACATATAAGAGACGCGGTTTGCCACGTCTCCTTTTAAACACATCACAGATCACAGGCTACAACCAGCATCAGGTTTTCAGCAACAAATCACATATTCAATCGGCACAAGCAACAGATCACAGATTCAAACATCCAAATATAATAGAATTCATACAAGTACTGATGCAGTGGATACAGATACAGACCCAACAAGGTCCAATATAAGATCACAAGTACTCGACAGATTTCAACAGATCAACAGAATTCCACAAGTACTGCAGTGGAACTCAACATTCAACAGATTTCAACAGATCGACAGATTATCACAAGTACTCAAACATATCCAAGAGACCAAATTTCACAAGTTTTCCAACATCATAGATCAAGACCTAAGCAAGCCCTGGGTTGCTGCAGTGGAACTCTCCTTTGTCAGAGATCACCTGGTTCACGATGAAGGAGGCAATGTTCTCGCGAATGCCATGCAACACATCAACGCTGAGGGGGGTTGTCATCACTTCGAATTCCTGGTTTGAAAAAAAGTAACAAAGTCAGAACACAATTAGTCAGCACATGGCTAACAAGTAACACCTGGGTTCAATTCTTTTGCTTATGGCGATTGATGACTAAAGCTTTTGTTGTGTGACCTGTACGCCTGTAGCTTTTGTTGTGAATTGTGGACTGGTTATGCAGAAAATTAATCTATTTCTCATTTATCTCATTTATCTATTTCTCCATAGCACAATACAATACAAGCAGGAACATGCCATTTTAACTTGAATTGAGATTCATGTTATAAACATGCAAAGTTACCAGAGCTACTTGCTCATACCATTTTCTACCATAACTTGAATGGATTCACAGAATAAATAGCTAAACAATGTAGATTCAGAGTATATACCTCAGGATCAGCGTCCTTACTTAATAACTCCATTGCTTTCATCAAGTGATAGACGACATAAAAGCCACAAGCATTACCGGGAGGTTGCTGGTGGCACTAAAAAAATAAAGGACCAAAAACAGTGAGAAGACAAGCTACACAACTTGATTACCAGCTTTCACAGCAATGTACACATACCTGGAACTTTGTGACATGTTGCAAGCTTCATCAAGCAAGTGCACGACGTGCATTGCTAAAGCAATGAAAATTATCAATATTGTCCAAGCAATGAAAATTATCAATATTGTCTAAGCACGTACTACTAGAACATGGACTCGTAACACATAGATTTGACCTCAATTTTGGACACAAAAACCTCACCTTCTTATGTGAGTGGAGCACAACGTGCACTCAATCGAACCAACTAAACTTCAGAGAGTAGTTGTCGAGCCATGTCGGCGTCCAAGAGTATGGTACTAAGCTCAAGCAAGTGGTAGGCCGGCGGGCTTCATCAATTTGCCTATACACGTACACACAAAGGGATTTCAGCACACAAGTAATGCAAAAGCATATGAGCTCAAAATTTTCATCATCTTGTTCTGCAAATGCAAATTCACCTTCAAGGGGGAGGAGGGCCGGCCGGCTAGAGCTCGATGGCGTGTCCCTGCAGGCAGAGATCGACGCCCGCGCTGTGCAACGTGGAGCTGGAGCTCGAGAGAGTGGTGGGCGGCGGTGTACCAGAGAGCAGGGAGGACACGGCCACGTACGGGCGCCTGAGCTCGACACGCGCGAGGAGGAGGCTCGGGACGCGGCACAGATGAGGAGGACGGTCGCGAGTAGGAGGCCGGCGCCGGGCGGCGCAGATGAGGTAGGTGGGCCGGCCCGGCGGCCGGAGCACGGCTCGGCCGGTGTACCACCACTGCGCGCGTTGCGAGAGCAAAGATGCCGCGCGAGGAGGAGGAGCGGGGTGCGGCGCTGAATAGGTGGGCCGGAGCGCGAGGAGGAAGCGGCGGTGGCGGCGCGAGGAGGAAGCGGCGGCGAGCGGGGTCCTCGACGGTCACCGCGAGCTCGTGGCGCGCGCGAGAGGTAGGTGGGCCAGCGGCCGTGGCACGGCGAGCACGGCGAGCTAGGCGCGGCCACGCGCGTGGGGTTGCCGCCGGCACACGCACGACGACAGGAGGGAGCGCCCCGCCGGCACACGCGCCGCCGTCGCTGTGCCGCGAAGAGAAGGTGTGGACGATCGATCCGCGCGGACACCTGGCGCTGGGTCAATGGCTAACAAGCTATGGGAGACGCGGATATACAAGCAGCGTCTCCTACCCCTAGACACAAAGAAGACGCGGGAGACAAAACGCGTCTCCAGTAACGGGCTCAATAGAGAAGACGCGGCTCAGTAATCCGCGTCTCCTGTATTTCGAACCATTGGAGACACGGTTTGTCAAAGGAGACGCAGATTTAGAAAACAGCGTCTCCCCAGGTAAGACAGATAGGAGACGCGGATCCCAAACTCGCGTCTCCTATATCACGGGAGACGCGGCTTCAGAACCCGCGTCTCCTCTATAGGCATACAGGAGACGCGGGTTGCCTGGCTCAATATAGGGGAGACGCGGCTGAACAACACACGTCTCCTTTATATGAAAGGAGACGCGGTTAAATCCGTGTCTCCTATAGTGGTGTCTCCTTTGAAGCTTTCTTACATAGTGATCGTTCCAGGTGACAGGTGATGTGGACGGCCGCCGCCGACGGGCCTGACCTGCAGTGGTCGCTGCGCTGCCGCATCCACCTCCTTGACCCGGTCCCAAACCTCTACTGCAACTTCATGCCCGGCCCGTCGTCGCCGACGGGACCACGCTGGTGGCCGTCGTAGGCGAGAAGCTGTGCAGGTACAACGCGCAGCCCTGCCATCCCCTCTGGCTACGTCTCTGGATGACCCAACCAACAGCCGGTCATGTGTTCAGGAAAGAAAAAAACTATCACTACCGACGACACAACCGATTAGTGTCTTCAACCTGTTGGAAAAACTATCACTAACGGCCTAGAAATAATCAAATCTATACGTGTGCTCTTGAAAGTTGAAGATACAAATAATTGTAGTGCCAGCACTACCATTTGAGCGTAAGGGCGAGGAGGGCCCAAGCGTGCATAGTTATTTTGATCGAAAGTTGAAGTTCATTTTTTATATGTATTTGGATATTATATTTTCCTCTACATATGTTAGTGCATAACCTTGCAAAGAGTTGCTCTCATTATTTAGAAGTCGAACAGCCTGCACATTTTGATGAAGATCTAGGAGCAGTTTGTGAAAGAGAAGGCAACCATCATGTCTCATAAATCTATTATATAAATCTTGCATCAAGATGTGAAAGTTTTTCCTTTCTGATATTCTTTTGCCATGGCTGCACTGGACCCTGATATCCAAAACATAATGCAACATTTCGGTTAATTTTGTGCAGCAAGATAAAATACATTGTGCAACATGTAGATTGAAACCCAATAGGTGTAACATTCTATAGTGAGTTGTTGACTATTGCAACAGTTGTGAAAAATGAATGAAAGATTCCTAATTATCTATTGCAACATCAAAACCAAGAAAATAAAATCATTACATAAAACTGCAACATCTGAAATTAATAGTTCAAACATTAGAAATCACTGGCTACCACATTTAACTTAGTACATGAAACATCCGAAAATCAATATCAACAATCTAAGATGAGATGGAACATGACTGGCCTACACTCCAGTTCGCTAGCGCAAGCAGGATAGAGATTTAGTTGAGCTCATCGAAAGAAATCTTCACTACTACACAAACCACTTTCACAAACCACCTATCACAGCCGGTTTTTGGAGAAGCGGCTATGATAGGGCATCACAACCGGTTTTTGTATGTTTAGACCAACTAACTACTGCAACCGGCTGTGACGAGGGTCATCACAAACGGTTTTTAAAAAGAACCGGTTGTAACGTTGAACAGACCCATCACAGCCGGATTTTAACAGGAACCGTTTGTTGTGATGGGAGTACTTCGGACCCGAAAAGTTGGTTAACTGCGGTTCACTCCGTCTTCACGTCCGCTCCTCGTCCATCCATCTGAACTGACGCGTGGGCCCACATCTCATCTCCCTTTCCTCCTCGTCTTCTCCTCCCGCAGTACAGCGCAACTCGTTCGCCCCCTTCTCCCTCACCGGCGCATCCGCCACCTCTCCCTCAAATCTGAATCCACAACGAGGAAATGGCGGCAGCGGCCCTCCGTCCGGCAATCCTCCGCCGCATCCGCCTCCTCTCCCTTTGCCATCTCGCCCGCGCCGCCGTACCCCAGATCCCCTATGGGCGGGCCCACGCCGATGCCGCCACGGAGGACGAGCGATGGTTGGCTGCTGCGGCGGGCCGTGCGTGGATCCACGGCGGGTCGCGCGAGGACCGGCGGCGGCGGCAGGATTCGGCCCTCTCCGCCTCCTCTCGCGCTTGCTGGCGTCGGCCTCCTCCGCCTTCCCCTCGAGCTCGCCGGCGTCCTCCTCCTCCGCTTGGCGATAGCAAGCAACGTGACCCTCCTCTGCCTCGTGCTCATCGAAGGAGTGCTGCTGGGCGACATGTACCGCCCATCCATGGCTGACCGAGGCGAGTCAACTCCACACCTCTCTCTCTCTCATAGATCTTCAAGAATGGAATTCGTGATTTGTGAATCTGTGTGATGATTAATGGATCTGTGCAAGAGGTAGGGAAGAGAGGGATCCGCTCGCTGCTGAAATCACCATGGCCAGCTTAGAGAGAAGTTGCTTCTCTGCAAGCCGACGTGTAAGGAATGCATGATTTTGTTCAGCTGCATACACTTCTTTACCTAGTTCTTTAGAGCACAGCCAGGATCACATGCACGTATGCTGCTTGCAGTACGCAATTCTGCTGCTTGTACTACAACTAGATTTAGATATGAATGCTAGTGTAGTTCAACTAATTGCTGAGAATAAGATATGAATTGCACAGATTAACTTGTTCTATGCAAATTTCAGAGAGGAAAATTGAGTATCTATTCTATTTTGGTTGATTTTGCTTTGATTTGATCATTGCAGATGCTTGGTTTGTGATGATAAAGTATGTTAGTGGTTAAAGACAGTACCTATGAAATTAGGATCACACAAGATCTACAAGAATGTGGTGAGATTTGTGTTCAGAGAGGAAGAATGTGGCGGGCTGCTGGTCCTTTGGGTAATGGTTCATGTAGTTGTGCAATACTGCTGTCATTTGCCAATGTGTGAGGGGATAAATTAGTGGTTGGTAGTATCTGCCCTGGCTAAGCAACCATTAGTCAACATAGTGTGTATTGGAATAGTTGGCAGTGGCATAACTTTATTTCTTGGAATAACCAGCACATACTTGAAGATAGATGCGTAGATAGAAGAATACTGAGCCTTTCCTCTGCTTCTATAGAAAGTATTTCTAGCATGAAGTTCAATGTATTTTCTATATATACTTCTTATTGAGTTCAATGCTCATTGGATTTCCAGGGGTGTGGATGCTGAAGACTGAAGATGGTGATGAGCTATATCTAGATCTAGATGATGAGGTATTTTAAATTTTAGCACATTTTGTTTACTGCAAAGCAAAGACTAAGTCCTCAGATTGCAGCTGATAATGGGTGAAATTGGATGGAGTTGAGATAACTTTTGAGTTTGAGATAGAGATGTTCTTCTTAGCTCATTCCTGTAAGGCAAATATTAGTTCCTTAATTCTGAATGAAATGCAACCGGTTTTGATTGTTTTCCTATGTGCTTCTCTCCAATAAAAAATTATCAACTAGCATGTTAGATTTATGTATGTTCATCAAATGAGAATACTTATCATTTATTTATGCAGTTCCTACCAGTTGTTGAAGGGAAGGGAATGGGCAACTTGGAGAGAAACAGAATGACAAAGTACTGAATTCTCTAATTGATAGAAACCCAGATGAACAGATTAATGTTTGTAAGGCAAGTTCCTGAATTCACTGGTAGAATTACATCTCTACACTGATAGTTCTGATAAATATTTGAGATAGAGTAACTAGCATCTCTAAACTTCAAGTATTCTGATGATAGACTTTGTATTAGAACTATGTGTGTGCGGAGGATATGTAAGTCAATTTATTGTTTATGAGAATATAGATTGAAGTTGCAACAATTCTTTGTATATTCTGGTGCACATGATGGATTATTTTTTTAATATCAAAATTCACATCACAGCCGGTTTTACTTAAAAACCGGTTGTGATGTCCCCCACATTTCAGCCGGTTTTAACTAAAAACCGGTTGTGATGCCCCTTACATCACAACCGGTTTTACTTAAAAACAGGTTGTGATGCCTCCCTCATCACAACCGGTTTTTGAAAACCGGCTGTGATGAGGGGAACTATCACAGCCGCTATATCAGATCCGCCTCCGAAAACCGGCTGTGATGGCCTTTTAAAACCGGCTGTGAAGGCCTGTTCTGTAGTAGTGCTTGCAATAGTAGTTAGGAGAGAAATGTACGGGAATGAATCATAGAGAGAGACAAATAAAGGGGAAATTGAGACATTCAAAACCATCTACTGCAATAGAACAAAATCAATTGTACAACTTAAAAAATCAACTGCCTCCTGTTCACAGATCCGATCGACCTCGGCATTTAGATCTGTGCCAGCGCTCGCTGTTGCTCATGGCTTGAACAGCCGCCGCCACCAAGGAGAAGATGAGGTGGAGAAATGGAATGTCTAGGGTTTCAGAATGAGTTTTACCTGTTCTGGGCCGCCGCCGTGTCGGACGAGGAGCAGGAAGCGGTGAACTTGCATCACGGGCTGCTGTACGAGCGACCGGATGGGAGCAAGTACATGGGCCAATCGGAAGACTTTTTGCACCATGTCTTGCCTTACTTCGAGAGTTTGGTCTCCCTCACACACAGCACGTAACTACTGAGCACTACTCCAAGATGGTTTTGGAATTATTGAAGATTCCATTCATTTCCGCAATAATGGTAACAAAGCCAAAACATAGCTGAGTAGTGATTTCGCAATGGATTATCTCTACCAGTTGTAGCCTTCGAGAGGAATATCTGTGTAGTGAAAAGGGACCCAACTAACAGAACCGGTTGTGTTTTAGCAAGAAATATCACATGCAGCACCTGTAACTGTGTAGTGCCAGCCCTACCTTGACTGCGAGGGATGCCAAGCGGCGGCGGTTAATTCCAATAGGAACGTTGCACGGTTACTTTGAAAATCGGAAGTCAAAGCACATGTACTTTCTATGTGTGTACAACTGTACATATATAGATATATTTTTCCTCTATACTATATTGGTGCATAGTCTCGCAAAAATTGCTCCCATAATCAGAGGAAGTCAAACAGCTAGCCCGGCCTACACAACTTCATGAAGATCGTGGAGCAATTTGTGGAGGAGAAATGGAAGTTTGGAAACGAAAAGTTTAGGCAGAATTTATGGACTTCGATCGCCGGTTCAGTGGTTAGTTAGTCCACGAGAAGGGCTTATATAATCCGGAGTATACTGTCCAAAGCAGAACGCAACAGCAAAGCCGCTCCACGCCCACCACCGAGAAAACGCAGCGCAGCGCGGACACGTACTGGGGGCATCGCCGTGGGTCGGGCATGGCGTCGCTGCGCTACGTGCTGGTGGAACCGGTGCTGGAGGAGGAGAAGCTTCTGGAAGCAGAGCCGGAGGTGGTGGAGGAGGAGGAGCTGCTGGAAGCGGAGCCGCCGGAGATCGTCAAGCCGGCGATGCTCATCACGGTGGCGGTGCAGGACACGAAGCGGCGCGTACTGTCCCGCACCATGCGGCGGACTGACAAGCTGCAGGACCTCATGGACTACTACTACGACGTGCTGTCCCCGGCGGTCTCGTACGGCGAGGGGCGCTTCCTGTTCGACGGCGCCCGGGTCAAGGGCGAGCAGACGCCCGAGGACTTGGACATGGTGAGCGGGGATAAGATCGACTTCTTCCCCGATCTGATTGGGGGCTCAGATGCCGCGCCGGCCCGGATGATCGACGACGCCTGCTACCTCCGCTAGAGCTACTAATTGTCAGTTATCACTACTTGCGTACGTGCTCTAGCTAGTACTGCTGCGTTTTATTATGTTTACTCCATTTATTTAGTCTTCCTTAATTACGTTAACGTTATGTCGTGGTATCATGTAATGGGATTTTCCAAATGTATGTGACTGAGAAATTTGGGTTCCAACTTTCATTGAAGTTTAAAAGTTATTTTTCAGAACACAGTTCAGGCTGCAGACAGTCTTATATATCTTATAAGATTGATAACGTCATCAGCTACACTACTTCGATCTTCAAGCTTAATATAGTCTGAGCCAGAGGTGAAGCTACACTACCGGAAATCGGGTCTTTGCCGTGTGCACTTTGTCGAACACATGGCAAAGAGTAACATGCACATGGCAAACAAAAACACGCGACAAAGATGCCTTTGCCGTGTGCATTTATCGAACACATGGCAAACAAAAACACATGACAAAGATGCCTTTGCCGTGTGCATTTTATCGAACACATGGCAAAAGAGCATCATACACACGGCAAACAAAAAACACACGACAAAGATGCCTTTGCCGTGTGCATTTTATTGGACTCTTTGCCGTGTTCTTTTTTCACCAACACACGGCGCCAAAGTCCTCTAGCCTAGTTGGTTAGAGGGGCTGAGGCATGGTCGAATCCTCGTTGCAGCGGATTTATGGGGCTGGTTTTAAAAAAAGCCCCTCGCCGGGAGAAGGTTACTTCTTCTTAATGAAAAACCGTGGGACTCTTCACCCCATCGGGTTTAGTTTTTTCACCAACACACGGCAAACACCGCGTCCCCTCGTTGGAAACGCTTGCCCGGCCCCACCACTCACGGCCGCCCCGGCCCCACCACTCACGCGCTGCCCGCCCTTATCTCCTCCCCTCAACCCCCCCCCCCCCCCCCCCCCCCCCCCAACCCGCCCGGCCTTATCTCCTCCTCCTCCTCTCTCTCTCCTTATCCAGCGGCGGGCTGGACGTCGGCTGCGCGGTGGCCGGCTCTAGCCCGCCGCTGGATAAGGACAAGTGGTACGGTTGTGACAAGCCTACAAAATCATTACATCGTCTTCAATCTATATGTACATGAATCTAGCTTTATTTTTTGGCTGAACTTTAGGTATGGTGTCTAACATTTATATGATATTGTTGAGGCTCTTGTCAAAATATTTTGATCAATTTCAATTTGGGAAAAAAACTAACAATGCAAAGACATGCTGGTACCACATATTATGTTATCACTATATATTTTTTATCCTACTTAAGAAGGCTGAGTATGACAAATTTCTTGTACTATGTCAAATAAAAAGATTGATCCACTTACAGATAGGCCCCACAAGTCAGGTGAGACTACAACATACATATATCTCCAATATTTTCTGAAGTCAGATGTTTTTTTCTTCACACAACAAATGGAGAAATGCCAGACCGTGGCTTTCGTTATCTCGCCAACTCTGAATCCGCACCCTCCTCCCTTTGTCTTGCGACTGCTGACCTCGCACCAGCACCCTTTGATCCGTGTGAAGAACCTCCGCCCCCACTCTCTCCCTTCCAATTTTTCCTAATAATGTTACTATTTTATCATGAAACTGATAATTATCTTAATATGTAACTATTTCTTTTTTTGCAAATAATATGAAATAAATTCTATAAGTTAAAATGGTTTGATTCATAATATATATAAAAGTACTTTTATTTGTGAATGAACAAAGTGAGCGTCGGTGTTCAACCGTCGATCCTACCGAGGGGTATCCCGAGATAGTAGAGTTTCACGTGGGTTTCGCCGAGATCAGGAACGCAAAGGCAAAGAGACTCAGGATTTAGACAGGTTCGGGCCGCTTAGAAGGCGTAATACCCTACGTCCTGTGTGGTGATTGGTATTGATGAGATCGTCTTCTCTGTTGAGAGACTTGGGATTGTGTTTGGTGATTGGTATTGATGAGATCGTCTTCTCTGTTGAGAGACTTGGGATTGTGTTGAGAGGGTCCCTGCCCAGCCTTATATACACGGCGGGCAAGGATTACAAGGTTGGTTTCGAGTAGAATCCTAACCAATTACTACTCGGAGAGTGCTTTTCAAGGCAATCCGAGTAGTTTACAAGTCATACGACTAGTTTCCATAACGAGAAGAGTCCTTGCAGTACTCTACTCGTGTTCTTCACGCCTGGTACGACTCTGTCTGGAGACAATCCATGCGTCCCTGTGGGCTCATGGTCGTACCTCCAACAAGCCCCCAAGCGCTTCATCGTCGAGTATCATCAACCGAGTGCTTGCCAAGCCAATCGAGTGCTTTTTCGAGTTCTTCGAGTGCTTGATCAGTCTTGGACAGGTCTTGGTTGTCACGAGGCCATGAGGTGCTTAAGCCCCGTTTATTCTGATTAAATCAGTAGTCTTCAAAATATTACATGGTGTGCGATAAGAATCGCACTCCATATGGAGTAGCCCCCGAGCCTTAAGTTGAATCGAAGAGTCAGGTTGAGGGTCCACAGAATCTTAATCTTCATCTTGTTCTTGAAATGTGCAATTTTGGAAAAATTGCACTTGATATCAAGTAGCCCCCGAGCCTTGGGTTGAATCAGAGAATCAAGCCGAGGGTCTTGATTTAAGTCTTCAGTCTTCAGAAAAAATGAAATTAGCAGTCGACTGTATATCGCCTATCAGCCCCCGAGCCTTGAAACGATTCAGAATGATCAATTCAAGGGTCCAGTGAGCTTTAGGGTTCTTCAAATCATCTTGGATATCATCATCCGAGATGGTAATTTGCACCCAGAAATAGTGGTCACCTCGAATCATGTTCTAAGAAAAATCAGAATAACCCGCTTATCCCGGGACGTCTCCTAGAATAATGGTTAAGCCGATATTCTTTTCCCAAAATACCGAAGGCCTCTTAATTCAGGTTGCAAATACTCTTTCAAATCTTTTTCAATCGAGTGCTTTTCTTGCACCCAGCCCCCGAGCATAGGAGCCAGCGGAGATGCGTCGAGTAGTATGTAGTCGAAATAGCCACCATCAATAGAGTAGCAAAACAGAGGAGGTCGTGGTTGACTTGTCACGCCGCGATCTCCCCAGAATCAGGAGTCAGGTGCCAATGTAGTCGAGGCCCCATAATTGGTACTTGGCGACCCAAATATGCTGGAGAAAGACAACTAGGTAAGCCTGATGGCTAACCGAGTTGTAATTTTAGCGTCAGCCACCGAGCCTGGAAGCTGGCGAAGATGTGATAGCACGCTGTGCGGCCTAGAAAGTTGTCATCCAAACAAAGTACTCGGCGCTTGGCCAATTTTGTTTTGTTAGAATAAAATAAAAATAATTGAAATAAGTAACTTAGCTTGTTTGTTGCCGTTTGTCGATGAAGCAGACTTAGTCAGAGTTGATTCCGACTAGTTTGAGTTCATCACGAGCATATTGCTGATGCGGCAGTACCGCGGCACAAGCTGAAGTTGAACTTTGACTTGATAACTTGCAACAGGTTGAGGCGACCACCACAATGATGAATTCCATTGATCATGAGGCGCCCGAAGAGTCATCCAAACCACTCTTGCAGTGTATTCAGGAAGCCCCCAACAAGTTGTACTCATTGTGCGAGTTATACTTCAAAGCACTTGATAATTGGTACTTGAAGATCACTACTCATACTGTGGAGCAGACTCTGGAATACTTTCAAATAAGTACTCAGAGATTTTGAAATCACTACTCTTATTGTGGAGTAGACTCTGTAGTACTTTCAAATAAGTACTCAGAGATTTGAAATTACTACTCGCCTTGTGGAGTAGACTCTGTAGTACTGTCAAATGAGTACTCAGAGATTTGAAGTTACTACTCGCCTTGTGGAGTAGACTCTGTAGTATTTTCAATTGAGTACTCAGAGATTTGAAGTTACTATTTGCCTTGTGGAGTAGACTCTGTAGTACCAAGTACTCAAAGATTTGGAATCACTACTCTTCTTACCGAGTAGACTCTGTAGTACTTTTAAGTACTCAAAGATTTGAAATCACTACTCTTCTTGCCGAGTAGACTCTGTAGTACTTTTAAGTACTCAAAGATTTGAAATCACTACTCTTCTTGCCGAGTAGACTCTGTAGTACTTTCAAATAAGTACTCAAAGATTTGAAATTACCACTTGTGGGTAGTTGCTTTATAAGGCTAGCTGGCCTCTACAGGTGTTCAGCCTGGTCTTAGTTAAATCTAAGTACTCAGGGATCCTGAAAAGTAGTCATGTGATCTACTCTTCGGATTTTGACCGATGTATACTTTGTTGAATCAACAAGTATCAAAGGAAACTCCGGAACTTCTGCACGAGTGTAGTCGACGCACATGCGCCACTCGTTGTTGTTCTTCTTTCTCACCAAGACTGGATTTGCCAACCAGTTGGGTGGAAGACTTCCTTGATGAATCTTGCGGCGAGTAGTTTTGCCAGCTTCTTCTTGATCACCTCTCGCTTGTCACCTTCTTGGGTGTAGCTTTGGGATCGACGTTAAGGCTGTGCTCGATCAGGTTCCTTAGCACTCCTGGCATATCTGCAGGTTTCCACGCAAAGATGTCGCGGTTGGCTTGCAGAATCCTGTCGAGCTCGCCTTCTTATTTCGGGGTTAAGCCTGCCCCAATCTTGGTAGTCTTCAACTGGTCTCCTTGCAGTAGTGGTGCGTCCTTGGTCGCCACGTCTTCAGGGACAGCCGCCTTGTGTGGTCCGGGCTCCTTGCTGGGGACCTCATACTCTGTTTGCTTCAGCTTCTGAGCCGCTGCGAAGATCTGGGCCATGGCGTTGGGTACCTGAGTGGTAGCCGCAAACTCCACAGCCTCTCTGTCGCAGTTGTATGATCGCCGCAAGTTGCCGCGGATAGAGATAACGCCTTTGGATCCTGGCATCTTGAGGACGAGGTAGACATAGTGCGGGATAGCCATGAACTTGGCCAACGCAGGACGTCCCAGGATCGCTTGATACGAAGTCTCGAAGTCCACCACCTCGAACTTGATGTATTCTGTCCTGTAGTTCTCCTGCGTGCCAAATGTGACTGGTAATGTGACTTGACCGAGGGGAAGACTGCCATTACCAGGGACAATGCCGTAGAACGGGGAATCGGTGGGAGTCAATATTTTTTCAATGTCGAGTCCCATCCTCTTCAGGGTGCCATAGAATAGCACGTTCAGCCCTGCCCCGCCGTCAATGAGCACCTTGGTGAGTTGTGATCCTGCCACCGTGGGGTCCAGGACGAGTGGCAATTGCCCTGGTTCGTCGTAGCTGTTCCATTGGTCTGCCCTGGAGAAGGTGATTGGAACCTCCGAGTACTTTAGGTATCTGGGGACGGCTGGCTCAATTGCCATTATGTGCCGTAGAGCGAGCTTGTGCTTCCTTCGAGTGGGGAAACCATAGTCGTCCCCATGATGACCATGAGTACATTCTTGGGCTTTTGGAACTTGTTCGTCTGGTCCTCCTCGTCTTCGTCATCTTTGTCGTCGGTCCTTTCCTTGTTCTTGGCTTCAGGATCGAGTGGTTCCCTTGCCGTCTTCTTCTTCGCTTTGTTCTCTCGATCCATCTCAGCGTATATGCGGTGGAGATCATAACATTGGCCCATGGTGTGCTTATGCTTTGGGTGCATTGGGCACGACCTGTCCAGGATCTTCTCAACGTCACTCTTGCCGGGATAGTTCTTCTTTGGTTTCGCATGCCAGTCTCCAGAGTCGCGACTGTGTCGTCTGGCTTGCGCTTGTTGTGCTGGGAGCCCTGCTGGCCATATTTCTCTAGGTCGCGGTCTTCTTGCTCGGACCACGTCTCGACTTGGTCGCACAGGGCGTCTAGAGACCTTGGTCGATGCAGGCCAAATTGCCTGTCAAAGAACCTGTTGGTGACGCCATTCTGGAATAAGTCGATGCAGTCGCGGTCAGAAACGTCCACCACCAGAGTCTTGATTTCCATGAAGCGGCGCATGTAGTCGCGCGCACTTTCTCCTTTGTGCTGCTTGCACATGGTGAGGTCGTGTCGAGTCTTGGGGCGACTGTATGTGCCTTGGAAATTTGACACGAAGATCTTCTTCAGGCGTCCCCAGGAGTTGATGGAGCGTCGTGGCAGGTTTTCAAACCATGTGAGTGGAGCGGGCTCGAGTGCCATTGGGAAGTATCTGCACTTGATGGCAGTGTTGCCACCCGCGCACTCGATAGCCGTAGAGTAGATGCGCAGCCACGACTCGGGGGAGGTCTTGCCGTCGTACTTCTCGAAGCCGACTGGTTTGAATGGTTGCGGGTAAACCGTCATCCGGATGTCCCTGGAGAACATTGGGTACTCGTCGTCTTCTTCCTTGTACTTTCAAATAAGTACTCAGAGATTTGAAATTACTACTTTTCTTGCCGAGTAGACTGTAGTACTTTCAAATGAGTACTCAGAGATTTGAAGTTACTACTCGCCTTGTGGAGTAGACTCTTAGGTACTTTCAAATAAGTACTCAAAGATTTGAAATAACTACTCTTCTTGCCGAGTAGACTCTGTAGTACTTTCAAATAAGTACTCAAAGATTTGAGATTACTACTCGCCTTGTGGAGTAGACTCTGTAGTACTTTCAAATAAGTACTCAGAGATTTGAAATTACTACTCATCTTGTTGAGTAGACTCTGGAGTACTTTCAAATAAGTACTCAGAGATTTGAGATAACTACTCGCCTTGTGGAGTAGACTCTGTAGTACTTTCAAATAAGTACTCAAAGGTTTGGGGGACGATGCTTGTCGCGGGGAGGTTGGCGTCCGCTGCTCTCGACTGCTTTGCTTGGAGCTGCTCGGCCGCTGCGCGATGGTGCGGCGACGATGGCCTTGTCGAGAGTGCGGATCATGTCGTTGATCCTTTAGAGTGCAACTGCCGTCTCTGGGGTTCTTGGCAGACTATGGATGTGATAGACAATCTCCATGGCATTAGCCATAGGAGAGTCGTAGCGTGCCACTCGCGAGAACTCTTGAGCGAGGTTGCGCCCAGCCATGACGCGATTGCGAGCGTTTAGGCGGCACTGAGCCCTCTTGTTGTTCCGGATTTCTCTGTCCATGGCCACTTGAGTGGATTCGCCAGCGGGTGCGTCTTCATTGGCGGAGATATCTCCTTCTAGCTCGAAAGCGTAGCGCGGGTCGTTGTCGACGTCGTCAGCTGCTGCTGCGCCAGCCATGAAGACTTGTCGATTGGGCTCGACAGAGTCGCTGGAGCTTGGGGTGATGAGCTCTGTAGAGCTTTCCTCTTCTGGCAGCAGTGGTGTGCCGTACTGGAATGGTAGGTCGTCAGTAGCTTCAGGCCCAAAGAGTACAAAGATCTGGCGGGACTCGTACACGTCCCGTGGGATCCTGTCTCTTTGGTACTCTGATCTTCCTTCAGTCGTGGCGTAGATCACGAGGTCGTGTCCGCCATCGTCTTGTAGTATCTCCTCGTCCGAGTCCGAGTAGCATTCGGGGACCGCTTGGCTCAAAGAGTTGGCCGTGTCCTGCCATGACTCGGACTGGGACGTCCCGCTTCGAGTCCATGACGGACTCGAACTGGCTCCGTAGCGCCTCACGATACGCGTGGGTCGAATTACGGAGTCCAAACGGGAATTCTTGTAGTGTCTCCTCGTTCGAGTCCGAGTGGCATTCGAGGACCGCTTGGCTCAGAGAGTTGGCGTGTCCTGCCATGACTCGGACTGGAACGTCCCGCTTCGAGTCCATGACGGACTCGAACTGGCTCCGTAACGCCTCACAATATGCGTGGGTCGAATTACGGAGTCCAAACGGGAATTGGGGTGGGAGGGTTGTTTGCTTCTCCGTAGTCGTGATCGACTCGTCCGAGTCCGAGTGGCATTCGGGGACCGCTTCGCTCAGAGAGTTGGCGTGCCCTGCCATGACTCAGACTGGGACGTTCCTATTCGAGTCTTTGACGGACTCTTGCCCGCGGATGAGGTCCGCGAGTGTGATCTTGCCGAGTTGTTCGGCCAAATCTTCACGATGGGTGCTTGCTCCTGCTTCAACTCGACAGGTGTCTCGTAGTGGCTGTAGAAGCCACCCGAGCCGTCGGCGACGTAGACCCACGAGCCAAAGCGGAACTGTGCCCTCCTGAGGCGCTTCAGCTTGAATGTAGGTTACCATTGCGTTCTCCACGGGATCTTCGAGGAAAACCCCCTACCTGGCGCGCCAGATGTCGGTGTTCTATCGACGATCCTACCGAGGGGTATCCCGAGGTAGTAGAGTTTCAGGTGGGTTTCGCCGAGATCAGGAACGCAAAGGCAAAGAGACTCAGGATTTAGACAGGTTCGGGCCGCTTAGAAGGCGTAATACCCTACATCCTGTGTGGTGATTGGTATTGATGAGATCGTCTTCTCTGTTGAGAGACTTGGGATTGTGTTGAGAGGGTCCCTGCCCAGCCTTATATTCACGGCGGGCAGGGTTACAAGGTTGGTTTCGAGTATAATCCTAACCAATTACTACTCGGAGAATGCTTTTCAAGGCAATCCGAGTAGTTTACAAGTCATACGACTAGTTTCCATAACGAGAAGAGTCCTTGCAGTACTCTACTCGTGTTCTTCACGCCTGGTACGACTCTGTCTGGAGACAATCCATGCGTCCCTGTGGGCCCATGGTCGTACCTCCAACAGCGAGTATACTGTATACCCATCTTGGACAACTCTTTTGCTGCTTGCGAGCAACTGTGTATGATGTGGATGGTTGCTTTGCCCGTTTGCCGGCCAGGGAACGAAGATGTGATAATCTCGATCTGACTATACGTATTGGAAGTCTCTTTCTCGTGAACACGCATATACTAGGGATTTTTAGACTGTTACGTGTAAACTTTCTTGCATAACTCTTCTGCACCACCGCTGAATCCCACTGCTCATGATCATGGTGATGAAAGCCAGTTCACATGGCAGGCGCCAATAACTCATTATGCTCTGTATTGTCAGCATCACAGCCTATTAAATTCATTCACGACACTGCATCCACTACGGGAAGGCCTGGAGTTGCCGAGTGTTCCGGACACTTGGCGAAGGCCAAAAAACACTCGGCAAAGCCTTTGCCGAGTGTTACGAGCACTCGGCGACTGTAGACTCGGCAAAGAGCTTCTTTGCCGAGTGTCATATTTTAGGGCACTCGGCAAAGGGTTTGCCAAGTGCGTAGGCCGACGCTCGGCAAAATAAAGCGCACTAACGGCCCACCACGCGCCGTCGCCGTGTGATGACGTGGCGGCATCCGTGACGGCGCTGTTTGCCGAGTGTCGGATCACGGCACTCGGTAAAGCTCTGACCATAAAGCCATGTGGCCCTGAGGTTTTGCCGAGTGTCGTGGCAAATACACTCGGGAAAGCCTGAGCCTTTGCCGAGTGTCGTTGCAAATACACTCGGCAAAGGCTCAGTCTTTGCCGAGTGTATTTGCCATGACACTCAGCAAAGCTGCAAACACTCAGCAAAAAATGTCGTCGTGAATCCGCCGTTCGACCCGCCGAGTCACATGGTTGACATGTGACACGCTTCGCCGATGGTCCGTTAGTGACACTCGGCGAAGTGCTGTCGCCGTGAAAGCATCGTGCGGCGCGCTGGACACGTGGCGGGCCGGGGAGGCTTTTCGCCGAGTGTTGGGTTTAGACGCTCCTGACACTCGGCAAATGGCTTGTTCGCCGAGTGTATTTATGTCGCCGAGTGCCGCGGTCTGAGCACTCGGCAAATGGCTTGTTTGTCGAGTGCCCGCAATTTGACACTCGGCAATGATTTGACACTCGGCAACTCCTGGGTTTCCCGTAGTGATCAAGTAAACCGGCCATGAGGTACCATTCATCGTGTTAGTAAAATTATATCCATACACTGTACACTGTGACAGGTCGAGAGCAAGCATGTAGTTGAACGGCACCTTTCAGGAGAGCAAAGTGTGCATCCTCTGGGCCGATAGTTCATTTCAGCACATTCTTTTCCGACTTATAGTTTATTTTTTTATGAAAGTTGAAATCAATTTTGCATAGATTTAACTTACGTGCACGTGCAACAATCAACATTACACTATTTAATTTTCTCAGCATGCTCATCACAGAATAGTTCCGGATCGGAGCAACCTAAAGGCTGGCACTCATATTAGCCACTATGTGCCCACACTGCTCATTCAGGTACTATAAATTTGCCGCTTTTATCCTCCCTTCTCTTCAAGTCTTCATCACAGAGCTGAGGGCAGAGAGATGGCAGCATCGGCAGAGGTCATGAACCCCAGCACCGAGGTTCTTGAGGCTGCGGTCACCTCAGTTTTCCAGCCAGGGAATCATGCAGTCGAGCTGATCCAAGCCGATGGCGAAACAGCCCCAAAGCCACCGATGCCGATCTTGGTTGCTGCTCCCAAGATTGCAGGAACATACCCGGTCGCCATGTTCCTACATGGCTTCTTTCTCCAGAGCCATTTCTATGAGCAAGTTCTCAAACACTGTGCCTCTTTTGGATTCATCATGGTTGCACCCCAGGTTAAGTATTACCTTTTCTTATGCTTTTTAATTAACATATATGTTTCCCATGTATGTTGGCTGACATTGATAATCACATGATTCATTCTCTGATACTATTGGCAGCTCCAAGTCAGCATCCTCACACCCACAAGCAGCGATGAGGACATAGCCTCAGCATCCAAAGTGACAGATTGGCTCACTGAGGGGCTCCCATCTGTACTCCCCGAAGGCGTCAATCCAGATGTTTCCAAGCTAGCTTTGGCCGGCCACAGCAGAGGTGCCCACACAGCTTTCTCCTTAGCTCTGGGGTATGGCAAGACCAATGGCCTCAAATTCTCTGCCCTCATTGGTATTGATCCTGTTGCTGGCCAAGACAAGTCCTCACAAGTCTCACCCAAGATCCTCACCTATGAGCCCTCCTCTTTTAACATAGCCATGCCAGTCTTGGTCATCGGCACCGGGCTGGGTGAACAAAAGAGGTATGAATTCCTCCCTGGCCCTGCCTGTGCCCCAAGAGATGTCAATCACAGGGAGTTCTACAGGGAGTGCAAGCCGCCCTGCTACCACTTGGTGACAAGGGACTATGGGCATCTTGACATGCTGGATGATGAATATGTAGCCCTACT
This sequence comes from Urochloa ruziziensis, assembly GCA_015476505.1. Taxonomy (NCBI): domain Eukaryota; kingdom Viridiplantae; phylum Streptophyta; class Magnoliopsida; order Poales; family Poaceae; genus Urochloa; species Urochloa ruziziensis. Next base: position 66,042,359 of record CM027120.1, on the reverse strand, counting down.
CTTCAGGTATTTATGCAAGGAGGGGAAAAACCGCAAGGATACCATGAGAAGGAGCGTTGCTGGGATCATGGTTGCCTTCTTGAAAGCCGTGCTCTCTGGAGAAGATGGTGAACTTATGGTCATACTGAAAGATCCTGGTCTTGCACCAGCCACACTCAACCCAGTTGAGTATCGTTTGGCATGAGCAGCAGGATCATGGAGTAACACAGAAGTCATGCAATAGTCAATGTTTGAATAAGTTGCATATGTGTGTTGCTAACTACGTCCAACTCATAAAGAACTGAATAAAATTGTCAAGCCTTTCATCTGTATATTGTTGGATCTTTAGCCATGCTCCTTTTTTTTTTTGAAAAAGGATGATCTTTGCCATGTGTGTCGGTGTGTGTACTGTACTACTGTTTTGGTACATGAAAATAAAAAAAATCCAGTTGCATAATGAGTCAATGACTACTAAAATTGCAATAGCATTGGATGGCCGAAAATGTTCACTATTTCTATACCATAAGGTTGAAAACATAATTAAGGTTGATGATGCACTATGCTCGTCATTAAACTAGGTTCATAATATATAACATTTTATATTTTAAGACATATTTGACTGAGAGCTTCAGAGCATTAGTAGTACTAACATGCATCGGCTTTTCTGCCGTATCGGCAAGAATGGAATCTCACAAACCATGCATCCTTGTGGCTCGATCATCGGTGTGCTCCTCCTCAGTGGTTAATTACATGCTGTGAGCGAGACCAAACTCTCGAGGTAGGGCAAGACATGGTGCGAAAACAAGCCTTGCGATTCCCCCAAGTACAAGTCGTACTTGCTTCCGTCCGGCCGCACGTACTGCAGCTCGCGCTGCAAGTCAGAGCTTTGGTTAGATTGGATCTAGAGGCTGTGCGAAAGATCACCTGGAGATTCGAGGGTTATGCATCTACAAAGCGTCGTGCGACGTGCGGTCGGTGCGGTGTACAGCTTAAGGTGGAGCATGGCCGTGGCTTTGGTCGCGGTGGTCCGACGATGAGCGTCGGCAGCGGTTTCTAGCCGTGTGATGTCCACACGGATGACGAGGCTTGTTGGCTCGGCGTAAATGTGCGATGCTGTGGAGGGTCCAGAGGCGCTGGGCTTAGGGCAGATCGAGGTACGCGTGGTGCCATGGTGTTGTACGAGAACTTGGATCGAGCATGCATAGACGCAGGCGGTCGGGCTCGCTAGGGTGTCCTGATTTGTCACGTCCCGAGGATGACCAGGACATGCAGCGTTGGATCTACCAGCTGGTTGGAGAAAGGACTTCGTGTTTGAGACCGAGAAGAAAAATAAAAGGAAGAACAGATCGGCCAGGTACGTTGCATGTAGGAGGTACGGTGGTGCCACAGTGGATCCGTGGTTTGTATGTGACATGCATGTGTGGTGTTGTTCGTGTCTTTTATTTTTTTCTTCAGGCGGAGACGAACAGATATGGTCCGGAGTATTTGGCTGGAGCAACGTCAGCAGGAGTAGTACCGAGGGGCAGCTTGAGGCTCAAAATTAGGTGTTTTCGTGCAGAGCACTTCGGCGACGACAGGATGCTTCGGCTATGAACCGAGCAGACAGTTTGCAACAAGGGCGAATAGTCTGGTGATCAACAAGCCATGTCGATCGGGTCAGTGCATGGCGACGAGGTGTGTTGTGCGGAAGTGTAGCAGGGTTGTGCGCACAACAGAGCTACAGAGCATGACAGGACGTCGCGGAAGCTGATCAAAAATCGCAACAGGCGAAAGAGGAGAGGTAGTATACATATCAGACCTCAGGCCGGTGTTGTGGCTCGTTGGCAATGAGCGGATGCTATCGATGGTGTTCAGTTGTGGCATGCAAGGCGACTGATAGGAGTTCGATGGCGGTTCAGTGGGTGCTCAAGAGTGGCGGAGTCAGGTGTCATGTTGACATGGTCGAGGTGTTGCAGCTCACTGGTGGGCCGGACAGTTCGCGGGGTGTTGGCGGCGCAAACGCATGCCAAGATCCACCGCAAGCGCACGGATCATTGTAGCTCTTTCCTTAGAGTATTCCCTCAAGGTTTATCAATCCGTGGAAACAAGGTCAGAAACCCTAGATTAACTATGCATCGGGAAGCATTAATCAAGTTGCAAGATGATCGTGAATAGGTTGACATGATCAAGCATAAGCACATATGAACAAGAGGTAACTCATCTAGGGTAAAGCCTAGCCTATGCATATGCTGTAGTTCTAGCTAGATTGGTAAGCAAAACATGGTTCTCATTCAATGCATCTTTAAATCTCTACCCTCCAGTCCAACTCCCGAGGATCACCACCTTACCCGGGGCACACCCTGTCACGATGCTCCCTATCAGCGCAGTGAACACAAGTTCGTGTCATACTACTCGATAGATCCGGTATGCACCTCTAGCCACCGTGGCTACAAGAACACCCTATGCATCTATGCCGGCCATAGATTGGAATAAGCAAACTCGAGATGATATGAAATCGAAGAAAGAGGCAAATGGATTGCAAGAGAATCGGAACTCATCTATTACTTCACCATGAATGATTGTACATCACAAGATCGCAACCGTGGCCATACCTTCTTGTGACTCCTAGCTCCAGAACTCCGGCGTGATCTTCCTCGCAGGGTGATCCCGCCGGCTAGAGCCTAGCCTAGGCTAGCCTCTAGACAACTGCACGGCCCTCAGCTCTCCGTAGATGGATGTCCCTCAAGTTCCTCGGCTTCTGCTTCGAATGATGGGGTGCTGGCCGAAAGGTGAGATATTTATAGTCCTAGGAAACCCTAGGTCAAAGGGGAAGGCGAGGCGGCCAAGGAAAGCCTTGGGCGGCATGGCCAGAGGGGGCCTTGGCCGCACGGCCTAGGCCATTCCTTGGCCCATTCGCGCTCAACTTTTTACCCAAGCTTCCTTGATGCTTCTAGAGTCTTCCTTCCAATGCATGTGGGCCCTGGACGTCGTTTGCTTCGGGATAAAATTGCCTCTTGATGGCTTTCCATTTGAATTGCCTTCATCCCGAAGTAACTTGATCTTATCTTCATTTGCTTAGTCCTTAAGCAATCTTGGAGGTTGGTGGGCTGCATCCGGGCATGAGTGGGCTTCAAGTCCATGGCTTGGGCGCCTGGGCCTAGTAGGCCTGCTTCATCCGGGCTTTCGGCCTTCGTCTTTCGCTTGTCTCGAATTTAGCCCATATTTGTCTCTAATTTATCATTTATCCTGCATAAACCAAAATCCTCCAAAAACACATGCATATACGAATATGACCCGATTATAGAGTATGATCATTAGTGTAGACATTAAATTCATGCAATTATCGAAGTTAAACAGGGGTAAAAGGGTGTCATTTAACAGCGCCAACACGGGGCATATAGCGGACAGTCCAAGATGGCTGGCGGATAGTTCACTTGGACGGTGAACATACCGTGGTGCAAGGCGGATAGATTAGCAGCAACAGGCTAGTCAGACCGTGGTCAGAGGTGACGACGTGATCAGCGATGACGACATAGGAGCGTGGCGGCTGATGGGGTTGTTATTCTCTGTGGCGTGGTAGACACGCGGCGTGAGCTCGAGGTGCAAGTTTGCATGGGATGAGTTTGCGGGCTTCCAAATCAGCAAAGGCACGGATCGATTCGAGATGTACGTACAACTTTCTGAAGCATGGATTGATGGGCGCGAAGAAGCTTCAATGGCTGAACTGGAAGGAAGTACAGACTGTGATGTCTGTATTTGCAACTGGAGTAATCTGGTTGGTTAGTGCTGCAGGAGGCTACGGTGTAAGACGTCAGGCGTAGCATGGCAGCGGAAATTGAAGAGCAATGCTAATGTGGCAATTCAATATGTGACTCGGATGGCGATTGTGAGGTTCTCAGTATCATGTGTGCAGTCAGCTGGAGCATGGTGTTAGATTTTGTTAGCTGTACAGCTTGGAATGAATCTAATTTTGCTTGGCAGAGATTGTGGTGACAAAAGTGAAGGGTGCACAGTTGCAGGTGGAGTCACGGGATCGGGAATTGTAGGGATAGCAGTGTTTCTTCGGGCAGCTCTTGATAGAGCGGCAAAGGCGACAACTCAAGTCTGTACATGGAGGTTCGCACATGGCAGCTTCAGGATGGCAGAATATTCGCCAAGGTGGAGTTTGTTAGATATTGTGTCGAATATTTGTACGAGTCCGGTTACGATGGGACTTAGAGTTGTATTTAGCAGTATAGGCTAGAGTCCATGTCATCCTCTGTACCTGGGCCTCCTCATAAATATGAGAGGAGGGCTGCTGTTGTAACCATGACGACATAGCGACAGGCTCGCAGGGGGAGGCGGCACGATGCCGGGACCCCGGAGGGGCCGATGTTGCAGTATTGGGGAGGAGCGCCCGTAGTCATGCCCCGGGGATGTAGGCTTCGCCGAACCTCGTTAACAAAGATCGTGTCTCTGGTGTCGTCTGTGATCTGGCATGTTCGTCTCGGTAGATTCAATCGTCGTTTCCGCTGCGTGAAGATTAGCCGGGCGGCTCGTCGTCGCGGGGCTAATTTCTTACAGTGCGCCAGCGCGATGTGACACGTGATGCCCGCCGGCCACGCCTTCCGTAAATGATCTGGTAGTCAGCCCGTGAAATCAGCCCCCTGTTTCCAGCCACCGATTTCGCGTTGAGATTCGTGCGGGTGAAAGGTGGGGGAGATCCAGGGCTGACGGGGCATATGACGTCAGCATGACGTCATCGCTGACGTCATGCGGCCGGCGGCGAGGTCGCCGCCGGCCGCTGGCGGCGCTGGAGGGGGCGGATTTAGGGTTTGGGGTTACCGGGGGCCATGGCCGCCGCCGGGTTTAGAGGGATGGCCGGCGGCGGCGGCGGGTTGGTGGGCGGGAAGGGCCGGGCGGCGATGGCGCCGCCGGCCGAGGGGCGGAGGATGGCCGGTGGGCGGTGCCGGCGGCGGGGGTGGAGCGCGGCGTCGGAGACGGGGCCGGAGGTCGCCGACGGCCTCGCGGGGTGGGCCGGCAGTGGTGGGGGCAGTGGGGGAGGCGACGTGACGCGGGAGGGGGGCGGAGCGGCATGGCGGCGTCGTGGAGACCGGCGGCGGTGGGAGGAAGAAGGCTGACGTGGTGCTGACGTCAGCACCACGTCAGCGAGCGCAATAGGGGGCGGATTTCCCGACGTGTTTACCACATCCGCGTCGCCACGCCTTCTCCAAGATGAGCTCGGCCTCCGCGGCGGCGCCCGGCGCCAGTGGTGGTAGGAGGCGGTGGAAGCTGATCTCGGTGGATGTGGCGTAGTCTTCGGCAGGATCTATCTCGCGAGGAACGGCGAGGAAGGAAGGAGGCCTGGCGCGGGAGACCGCGAGGTGGCGGCAGACGAAGGCGGCACGCCAGGAGTGGCGGACGCATCTGCAACGGGCGAGGGACTTGGCGGGGAGGTGGATCAGCACCTCGTAGATCAGCAGGTCGTCTGGGATGGCGGCGGCCGTCATCCGGCTGCTGCACCCCTCCAGGCGCACCATATGCCAGATTGGATGCTCAATTCTTGATCGAGTTATTAGGGCACCTTCATGCCTCTGGGCCAACTAACACAAACCCAAATAACACAATTGATTGATGTCTTCAACCGGTCATGTGTTCATCAAAAACTATCACTATCGACACAACCGATTAGTATCTTCAACAGGTCGTGTCTCAGCAAGAACTATCACTACCGGCTGGGAACGAAACAGATAATGTATGTGTGTGCTGGCTCTTGAAAGGTGAAGATATGAATGATTGTAGTGCCAGCCCTACCATTAGACCGATGATGTGCCTTTTCTGACTTTTTTCACTGCAGTTTATGTATTCATTTTGGTGGCTCCTTGTTGAGGCTTGTGACAAGGAAATGTCATACATGTGAGTTGTTTGCAGAAGATGGCAACACGGGTTCGACATTGTGGACTTTTAGCTTGAGTTTTGACTTTGGTTACAACTTTTCTCATTAGAATATATTACATTATAAGTATATAAACAAATCTACACATTTGTTCATAGTATATATGTGTGTATATATTTTTTGTTATTTCAAATATACAACGTTATATATTATGAAACTAGTTTAATGATTAACATGCATCATTAACCTTAATCAAATTTTCAACCTTATGGTATAGAATTAGTGAATATTTTGGGTCATCCAGTGCTAATGCAATTTTAGCAGTCATTGTACAAGTTGAATTATTCATTTTCATGTACCAACACAGTACACACAATGGCAAAGATCCCTTTCCAAAAAGAAAAAGAACCATGGCAAAAGATCCAACAATATACTGATGAAAGGCTTGACAGTTTTATTCAGTTCTCTATGAGTTGGACGTAGTTAACAACATGCATATATATACAAACTTATTCAAGCATTGACTGTTGCATGACTTCTTGTGAGTTACTTCATGATTATGCTGCGCATGCCAAACGGTACTCAACTGGGTTGAGTGTGACCGGTGCTAGCCCAGGATCTTTCAGTATGACCATAAGATCACCATCTTCTCCTGAGAGCGCTGCTTTCAAGAAGGCGACCATGATCCCAGCAACAGTCCTTCTCATGGCCTCCTTGCGGTTTTTTCCCTCCTTGCAGAAATACCTGAAGAGTGTCACATATTCATCATCCAGCATGTCAAGATGTCCATAGTCCCTTGTTACGAAGTAGTAGCATGGCGGCCTGCACTCCCTATATACACTACCGGAAACCGCTCCTCAGCCCCGTCCCACAAATTTTATGGGCCCTTGGGCTACTAAGACACCAAGGGCTTGACAATCTAATATTTTCATAAAACAATTACAGTATATAATAGTATTAATAAGAGATAACTTGTAGCATACATAGTACATATTTAATTCTTCTCGAAAAGTAACAGTACATCAAAGAAGATAAAAAAGGGCAAAATAACTATGATGGTTATCTCAAATAAATGTATAGTGCTTTAGTGCTTTTTAAAAAGGTGTTTTGGGGCATTTCTTGATGCAAAATCTTCGAGAACACTTTCAAGATCAATTGTATCTAAAATATACATACATGGTAGATCATGCAAGGTATACTGTATTATACATACTTGGTAGATTCATGGGCCCTCAGCCTGATGGGCCCCTGGCCATCGCACAGGCTGACCCCCCCCTCTAACACGGGCCTGCCGCTCCTTTGCCGTGTGCCTGAGCCTTTGCCGTGTGCATGTCCACGCAGGCTCACGGCAAAGGCACTGCACACGGCATCATGGGCCTTTGCCGTGTGCCCTGAGGCAGGGCACACGGCAAAGAATAAACTCACGGCAAAGGGGCCCCTTTGCCGTGTGCCCATATATGGGGCTCACGGCAAAGGCCCACACACGGCAAAGGTAGCACCTTTGCCGTGAGCCTGAAAACTCGGCCCACGGCAAAGGTGACGGCGTGTGACGGCCGTCACCCTTTGCCGAGTGCTAGCCGTGTGGCTCACGGCAAAGGGCTGGCACACGGCCACGTCACCCCTTTGCCGTGCGCCCCGGATCCTGGCCCACGGCAAAGGTAGGGCCCACGGCAAAGTGTGCCCTTTGCCGTGTGCTTGGGCGTAGCTCACGGCAAAGATTTTTTTAATCTTTTGTCGCCCAAAAATTTTGTGGTGTCAATGTACCTTGCTTGGTATTCCATGTTAACATTTGGTGCATTTCACAAATTATTTGCTATATTTAGTTATTTTATTTCTTTTCTTGGATTTATCGTTGAAAATAACTTTTGAACTGCAAGTGTGTCGAATAATGGAATATAATGGATTCAAAGGGAGCATACACGTTATTGAGTCTATTCTGAGGCCGTATCCATGAACTGTAATGAAAATTCGAGCGTGTGGTTCACGAAACATGATTATGCACGTTGGGCCGAATCGTTTTTAAATTTTAGAAAAAAAATCCAAGTCTGAAAATCATAAGATTTGTCCTACCATAATTATTTCATGTGTATATGATATGGTAAAAAGTTGAACACGTTTCGCACAAGTTGTCACGTACGCTGCTTACAAATCGAAGAATCTCTGGAGAAGTTTCTGAGAGTTGAGAATGAGTAGTTCATATTGAGAGGCGTAACTGAAGTCGAATTAGGTTTTGACTTTCAAACTTTTCCATAGATAAAAGGCAACATAGATGTAGCGAGACCAAATTTTCGTAAATTTTCGTACACATTTCAATTTTATAAATTTTTTTTGAATTGAATAATATGAACTCATATGTACATATATACATGAAGTAACGTACTTCTTATCATATATTTATCAACCATGTTGTTAATTGAGTAAAGCAAGCCATGTTCAAAATGTGACAAAGTTATGTAAAGATGAAATAATTGATCAAATTGAATTCAAACGATTTACATGATCTAAATCGAATTTGAATTTCAAAAGCATGAAATACTAATTTTTTTGGTGTGAAAACCTTAAACATGAGTTGTTTAGGATCTTAGGCAAGGTAACAAATATTATCAAAGTTTGAATTGCCCAAAAATTTTTAAAAATTTTTGAACTTTGTCGTGTGTCATACCCCAAGGCACACGACAAAGAGCCTTTGCCGAGCGCAAACCCTTGGCCTTTGCCATGAGCCAGATCTGGGCACACGGCAAAGGGCTTTACACTTAGCCGTTTGAAGCCACCCCGCGCCACGCACACACACTCCCACACGCCGCCGCCAGCTCTCCCGTGCTCCCCCGCGCGCCGCTGCCACCGCCGCTGGCCACGCCGCGCCGCCGTTCCTCCCCGCGCGCGTCGCCACGCCCCACCGCCGTCCCTCCCCGCGCGCGCCGCCAAGCCCCGCCGCCGTGCTCCCTCCCCGCCGCGCGCGCCGGTCGCCGCTGTCCCTCCCCGCGCGCCCCGGCTACCGCCTCCCTCCCCGCGCGCGCCTTGCCTGCGGGCGCTGCCGGCGGTAGGTCAGCCGCGCGCCGCCGGCCCCTCCCTCGCCGGCCACCTCCATCTCCGGCCGGCCGTGAGGTATTTTTTGTTTTTCTATTTTTCTTTATTTATTTAATTTAGTTAGTTTAGACAAAATAGTTTAGTTAGTTTGGACAAAATAGTTTAGTCACTAATTTATTTTAAATTAGTATGAGATTAGTACTTTAGTTTATTTTAGCGTACTTTTTTAGTTTAAAGTGAATTGAGATGAATTGGTGTACTTAAATTAGATTAATTTGTACGTGATTGGACATATGTTTTTTTACTTGTTTAGTTAACTTGAATTAAAAGATATATGCGTTTGTGGTTGCTGGCCATCGTGCCGTTGTCTATGTGGTTGTCGGCCATCGTGCCGTTGCTTTTGTTGCAGGTTTTGAAACCTCCCCGTGCAGGGGAGGTGCTGTCAAAATTTTTAAATTTTGACATTTTTTTCTTTTTTTTCAGGTTGTTGCAGGTTCTAGGCGTGACACCGTTCCCGAGTCGGCACCGTCCCCGACTCGCCCCCGTTCCCGGTGCGTCACCGTCCCCGACTCGCGCCCGTTCTCAGGTGAGACATACATATCTTTCTGTCCTTGACATGCATGTTAGTGGTTAACGTAACCTAGGCGTCTCCCGTTCGAAAGAGATACGGTCGGAAATATGCAGAACTTTGCATATCTCTGACCGTATCTGTTTCGAATTGTCCACGTTATTTGGACAGCCGGATGATGCGCAACCGGGGTAGTTTCCATGCTCTACTCCGATCCGAGACTAAATTTCGGTAGCATCTCCCCGTTGTTCTCCGGATACACACTCTCCCTCTCGGGACGTGTATTTGGAGAACAGCGGGGAGATGCTGCCGAAATTCGGTCTCGGATCGGCGTAGAGCATGGAAACTACCCTCGGCTGTGCATCCTCGGGTGAGATTAGGACCTATCTTCACCTATTAGCTAGGCAATATAATAATAGTGTAGATGCTATTTGTTTTATATTACTCATGCAATTGCTTATTATATCAATAATTCATATAATAGAGGATGGGTGATCATGAGTGGATGTACACTGGCTGGTCCCGTGGGGGTGAAATGACCTTGGATTGGATTCAGAGGACCGAGTCTTTTTTGGATTCAGCATTTGCAAACGTTAGAGGAGCGTCTATCACTTGGTGTCCGTGCAACAAATGTGGGAACACGCGTGCACACACAAAGGAGGACATTAGAAATCACATCTGCAAGCATGGGTTTACTTGAGACCGTACCAAGTGGAAATACAATGTTGCAGACTCGCGCACGAGAGACGAGGTCGTGAGACAACGCATCGAGGAACTTGATGATGACGCTGGGATAGCAGACATGTTAGATGACTTTCACGCAGCACAAGTCGATGAACAACGCTTGGAGGAGGAGCCAGAGCCAACTGCAATGGCATATTATGATATGTTGGCTGCGGCACAACAACCCCTGCACGAGCATACCAATGTTTCTCAGCTCAATGCCATTGCACGCCTAATGGCCATAAAGTCGCAGTTTAGTCTGGGTAGAGATGCATTTGATGTCATGTTGACAGTTTTTGGCAGCCTACTTCCGGGTGGTCACATTCTGCCGAAGAACATGTATAAGGCACAGAAACTTCTTCGGGCACTTAAGATGTCATATGAGCAGATACATGCTTGTCCGAATGGATGCATCTTATTTAGGAAACAGTATGCAAAAGCAAAGTATTGTCCAAAGTGTGAAGCCTCTAGGTTCTTGGAGATAGACTCAGGTGATGGTCAGACAAGGCAATCCACAATCGCCGTTAAAATCTTACGGTATCTCCCCTGCATACCGAGGATCCAATGGCTTTACATGACCGAAGAATCCGCCAGACAAATGACATGGCACAAAAATGGGCGTCGATACAATCCTGATAAGCTGGTACATCCATCAGATGTTGAATCGTGGACGCACTTTGATACGATTCATCATGCAAAAGCCTCAGAGGCTCGTAATGTTCGTGTGGCTCTGGCTACAGACGGGTTCAATCCTTATGGAATGTCCAGTGCGCCATACACATGTTGGCCTATGTTCGTTATCCCTCTCAGTCTCCCTCTCGGCGTCCTGTTTCAACGACAGAACATATTCTTATCATTGATAATTCCTGAACATCCGGGGGATAACATGTGGTGTACATGGAACCTCTGATTGATGAATTGGAGTCTTCTTGGCAGGATGGGGTATTGACATACGATCGTGCTACCAAAACAAACTTCAAAATGCATGTTTGGTACCAGTACTCCCTGCATGACATGCCGGCGTATGGGTTGTTCTGCGGCTGGTGTGTTCACGGGAAGTATCCATGCCCAGTATGCAAGGCAGCTGTTCGGTTCTTTTGGTTGAAAGCTGGTGGTAAATATTCTTCTTTCGACCAACATCGTCAATTCCTCCCTCTAGAACATTCATTCAGACGAGACATTAAGAACTTTATGAAAGGTGTTGTAGTTGAAGACCCTCCACCGCAAATGATGACTGGTGCCGAGGTGCGTGCTCAGTTAGACGCTCTCATCCTTAAAGGAAATGGAGATGGTTTTGAAGGATATGGGACGGAACACATGTGGACTCAGAAATGCGGCTTGTGGAGGCTCCCATACATGCAGGATATTCTTCTTCCACATAACATTGATGCAATGCACACTGAAAAGAATATCGGCGAGGCACTTTGGGGTACAATAATGAAATTCCTGATAAGACGAAGGACAATGTCAAGGCTAGAGTTGATCAAACGAAGTTATGTGATAGGCCGAAGCTAGACATTCCAACTCCCGCTGAAGGCAGGCGATGGAAAAAGCCAAAGGCTGATTTCGTCCTTGATAGAGCCCAAAAGAAAGAAGTATTGGAATGGTTCAAAATCTTAAAGTTTCCTGATGGGTATGTTGCTAATCTGACGAGGGGGTGAACTTAGAGACTATGCGAATCAACGGGCTCAAAAGTCATGACTACCATATATGGCTTGAGCGACTTCTTCCGGTGATGGTTCGAGGTTATGTACCTGATCATATATGGCTAGTGCTGGCAGAGTTGAGCAATTTCTTTCGTCAACTCTGTGCTAAGGAAGTATCTCTGTCCGTGATTGCGGATATGGAAAAAATGGCTCCTGTGTTGCTCTGTAAGTTGGAGAAAATCTTTCCACCAGGCTTCTTCAATCCTATGCAGCATATGATTTTGCACCTCCCGTATCAGGCACGAATGGGGGGTCCAGTGCAAAACCGTTGGTGCTATTCTATTGAGAGATGTCAAAAAGTTCTTCGAACAAAATGTAAGAATAAATGCAAGATTGAAGCTTCAATTGCTGAGGCGTACATTCTGGAGGAGGTGTCAAATTTCACATCCAAATACTATTCTGACAACCTTCCTAGCGTGCATAATCCACCCCCTCGTTACAATGCCAACGAAGATGAGTCGAACCTCAGCATTTTTCGTGGTCAACTCAGAAAGGCAAGTCATTCAAGGACCAAGACCTTGACTGTCGAAGAGTGGCATGACATCATGCTATATGTCTTGAAAAACCTTGACGAAGTTGAGCCATACATACAGTAAGTTCTACACGAACTTGTTCTTGACTATTCACTCATCTACATCCAACCCCTTTGTTTTTCGTTGGTACAGGGAATTTCTTGTGACATACTGGCATCGATCAAGGAGGCCTACCGATCAGGAATATGACAACCTTGTTAGACATGGTGCGGCAAATGGGCCAGATTTAATTTCTTGACACGGGGAAAGGGGGGGAGGACGGCGAGGGAACCCACACCTGAGGAGGAGGTGGAGGAGGAGGAGGTGGTGGAGCAGGAGGAGGAGGACGAGGACGAGGAGGACGAGGACGAGCAGGTGCCTTCCACACACGAAGAGGAGGAGGAGGGAGAGGACGGGGAGGAAGAGGAGGAGCAGGGAGAGGAGGGGGAGGAGGGAGACGCAGGAGTTCTGGAGCCGTACCTCCGAGGCCCCTCGCAGCTCCCGGATCAGCCAATGCCTTTCTTGCAGCGGCCGAAAATTCGGCCACACGGGGCCAGGCAAGTAATTTTAAATGTTTGTACTTTTTGTTTTCCTTTCATATGTTAATAATCAATATTGAAACTAATAATTTATCTAAATCACTTATGCAGGTCGTGGGAGTAGGTTGAGCCGGGCAGTCACACACTACGACTGCCCAATGGCATCCTCGGCCTTTTGTGCAAGCATCACTTTTCGGGCTTGGTGACGGTCGCCGGCAGAGAGGAGCCGGCGACTACGTGGGACCACTACGTCGCCGCTACAGTCGACCCCCACCCAGATCCGAATGGTGCGGTGTTCAACAACATGGCGCACCGGGTGGTTGAAGAATTGTGGGTAAGTTTCCCTCACACTACATGGGTCAATACAACGCATTTTCATTTGACATTATTGACATCCCATCAATTTGTAGGATTTTTTCAGAGTCGACGATGAATTCAAGGACCGAGCAACGGTTGTGGCCAACACAACCTGCCGCAAACTGGTCACCGATATGCACTACGAGGCTCGCATTCAGGTGGTGGTGTATTACTATCGCAAATTCTTGAAAGTTAAACTGACCAAGACGGACGCCAGAAACATGAGGCCGACGAGGGCAGAATACATACGGGTAAATATACACTATCTCTTAAATTAGTTACGCTCAGTTTACTCTACTTATGTGTACTTGATGATGTGCAGGTCGTCCCGCATTGGTGCGCCCCCCACATGAGGTGCTGGGAGATGATAGTGGACAAGTGGTGCGCTGATGGTTGGGAGGCGACCCACAACGAAGCCCGACGGAGGCGTTTGATGATGTCTGGTAAACCACACCACCAAGGCAACCGCGACCTCTCGACGTTCGGCCAGAGATGGGTATGTGTCTTAAACTAAGTACACTCAATTTTCAATCTTGAATAATTCATGAAATCTGACTTTATGTTTTTTTTGCAGTCTCAAACACATGGTGGTCAGCCTTGCCCCCCGCTCATGGCATACGCTTTGTCTCACAAGGACAAGGCGACATCCCCCGATAACGTCTACAACCCGCAGGACGGGCCCGAGGCGTACTCAAATCCGAGCGTCCACAGCCGCCTCAGTGACTACTCAGAGATGGCAAGGGAGGTCCACGGGCCGGAGTTCGATCCGATCACCGAGCCAATTGATGGAGAAGTGCTCATGAGGTCGGAAGGAGGCAAGAAACATGGCCGGTACAGCATTGCCAACAGCCTAGTGGACACGGCTAGTACTCCGACTCTCTCCTCGCTTAAAGCCAGGGCCACGGACTCGACCCCACCCATACGCCCACGGCAGAGTACTACATAGATCCATATGGATCAATTGAAGGTAAATTCTGTTTTACCTGTTGCTAATTGATTATCGCTAGTGCTTGCTTTGTATTGTCACATTGCCATGAAAAAGTGCAGGCCCAGATGGAGGACCATATGAGAGCTCAAAGGGAGGAGTGGGCAGCGGAGAAGCAGGCAATTTATGCCGAGATTGAGCGCAAGGAGGCAGCCGAGCGGGCCGAGCGGGAAGCCGAGCGGATGCGGTATGCTCAGATGTACCAGTACTTGAGCAGCCTTGGGACGGTGGTAGGTCATACACCACCGCCACCGATGTTAGTCGCTCCGCCACATGTTAGAGAGCTTACTCCGGTGAGTCGCTTGAAAACCCTGGAGTTTCATTCCTCATAGTGACTTAGAACTTATGACTTAGGATATATCATCTAATTGGATTCCACATAGTGACTTAGAAACCTAGAATGATCATAGCTTAGCGATTGTGTTGCATTTTGTATCGTTTGTGTAGAACCTGTCAGCGGCGTCGAACAATGGGCCCGTGGACATGTCGCCCCCTCAGTTGTCTCCTATCCCGCCTCCGTGGACGCAGCTCCCTCCTGGCGGACCGTACCAGCAGTGGCCGCAGATGAGACCCGGCATGCCACCGATGAGCTCGCCGTACCCGCCACCCGCTCACGGCTCGCCCTTCTCGCAGGACCCGCCACACCCGCCGCCATCTGCGTGTGTTTTATGAAATTGCATTGTATGGACGTGCATGGACTCGTAGTTGCTTAGGATCGAGTTGCATGGACTTTTATGGACTTGTATGAGCTTGTATGAACTTCTATGCACTTGTATGGACTTTTATTTGCATATGTGGATGATTGGACTATATAACTACCTGTGATGTGTATTGTGGTATACAAACTGCCCGTGATGTGTATTGTGATATACAAACTGCCTGTGATGTTTTGTTTTTGGGGCATAATTGAAATAAACAAAAAAAGGGGGGGAGGGGCCTTTGCCGTGTGCTAAGGGAAAAGCACACGGCAAAGGCCGAGCCTTTGCCGTGAGCATCTACCACGGCACACGGCAAAGGCCGGGCCTTTGCCGTGCGCTTTTCCCTTAGCACACGGCAAAGGCCGGAGCTTGGGCCCACCTGGCGCGGCCTTTGCCGTGAGCTGGCCCCGATGGCACACGGCAAAGGCCCTAGCTTGGGCCCACCTGGCGCGGTCTTTGCCGTGTGCCTTGGGGACCAAGCACACGGCAAAGACTCGGTCTTTGCCGTGTGCCTGCCGTGACGGCGCACGGCAAAGACCCGTAACGGGCACGGCCGTTAAGCCCACGCTGGCACACGGCAAAGACTTGCCCGCGTTGGGGCTCACGGCAAAGATGGCCTTTGCCGGCCAATCTTTGCCGTGTGCCCTTTGCCGTGAGCCGCACATGGCAAAGGCCTTTGCCGTGTGCTTCAGGCACACGGCAAAGGTGGCGAATCCGGTAGTGATAGAACTCCCTGTGATTGACATCTTTTCGGGCACATGCAGAGCCAGGGAGAAACTCATGTCTCCTCTGTTCGCCGAGCCCGGTGCCGATGACCAAGGCTGGCATGGCTATGTTGAAAGAAGAGGGCTCGTAGGTGAGGATCTTGGGTGAGACTTGTGAGGACTTGTGTTGGCCGGCAACAGGATCAATACCAATGAGGGCAGAGAACTTGAGGCCGTTGGTCTTGCCATACCCCAGGGCTAAAGAGAAAGCCGTGTGGGCACCTCGGCTGTGGCCGGCCAAATTAAAGCTAGCTTGGAAACATCAGGATTGACGCCGGAAGCCAGTCTGCCACTTTGGATGCTGTTGCTATGTCCTCCTCGCTGCTTGTGGGTGTGAAGATGCTGACTTGGAGCTGCCGATAGTAGTATTGCAGAGTACCCTGATTCGTGTCAGCCAAAGCCCAACACATATGAGAATTTGATTCGTGTCAGCCAAAGCCCAACACATATGAGAATTAGATGAGCCATTAATTGAAACTGAAACATGTAAAAAGCATCGGAAGGTAGTAATTGTACTTAACCTGGGGTGCAACCATGATGAATCCAAAGGAGGCACAGTGTTTGAGAACTTGCTCGTAGAAATCGCTATGGAGAAAGAAGCCATGCAGGAACGTGGCGACCGGATATGTTCCTGCAAGATTGGGGGCAGCAATCAAGATCGGCATCGGTGGCGTTGGGGCTGTTTTGCCATCCGCTCGAATCAGCTTCACTGCATGATTCCTTGGCTGGAACACTGAGGTGACCGCTCCTGATGCAGCCATCTCTCTACGTACTCTACCTCAGCTCAGAGCTTTGAGATGGTGATGAGGACGTACAAGGGAGGATCATGGTGGCAAATTTATAGCAGAACCGTTTGAGGAGGTTGTACAAAGTCACCGTGGCCAAGGCTTTACCGTACTGTCTTGCTGCACATACTTCAGTGCCTGTCTTCAGCTCCCTCGGGAACTCTTCTGTGATGAGCGTGATAAAAAAGGGGGTGATTTTGATTATTGCACATATGCATGTAAGTCGAATCAAAATTGATTCCAACTTCATTTAAAAAAACTAAAACTATCAGAAACATACTAAAATTAACTATCGATCCTGAGGAGCAAGGAAGAGAGTAGAATAACATTTATATCCATTTTCTATGTACGTTGTTCTGACATCGCGGATAAAAAGATCTAAGACTTTGCTTGATTGGCTCTAAGGTCGCCATACGGAAATTGTGCTACTATGTATAGCAGGGAACAGTTGTTATGAATGACTTGTGTATAGCCATACGGAATACACTTGCATATTCAGATTGGATGTGTGTGTGCATTGTGTAAGAACTACTGATTACAGTACGGAGGCATGATATATTTGTTTGTTTCTTTTCTTTGACAATGATTACTATTTTGAACATAAGCTGTATTTGCCAATGATGATAAGTCACAGAGGACATTGTGCAATGTACGGCGGAGAGGTGACGCGGTTTCTTTTTTCGAGTTGAGCCAAAATGGGTCAACCCAATTAACAAGAGTCTCCACATTTAAAACGGAAGCGGTTGAGGCTCTTATTACTTGAGGTGATCCTTTGCGTGGTTCAATACACCATGACTATCTCTGCACGGTACCTACAGTGGGCACATATATGTTACTGTCTTTCTTTCCTGATAGGTGCCGTTCGTTCACTACATGCGTTGCTCTCGAGCTGTCACAGCGTTAGGGCATGTACAGCCCGGCCGTAAACGGCGTCTGTGTGTTGCCTGTTTTTTCACAAAGGCCCCTGCCCAAGGCTGCAGACGGGGTGGGCGTCGTTTCGTGAAGGGACGCGGTCGTCCCGTTCTCCTAGGCCGAGGGGACGACTGGCTCCCCCGTTGTAGGGGTCGTCTTCCCCAGGAGACGGGCGGCCGGATCCCGAGCGCCCGCGCCGGCGCGCTCTTCTCCCTTCCCCAGCGCGCGCGGGAAATTCCCCTGCCAAAACAATCACCGGTCGCCATATCTTCCTCCTCCCCACACCTGCTCAAGCCAAACTCGAAATATTGTCCTGGTAGATTGAGAATTCCTGGCTCCTCTGTCGATTCGGGTCCGGCGAGATGTCGACGCCCAGCGCAGCTCCGAGGAAGAAAGGCTCGACTGCTTCGGCCTTGGATGCGGCGGCGACGGCCCGAGGCCGTACCCTAGGTCGCTTTGTCGGGACGGCGGCGGCAGCGGGTCGAGGCCGTACCCTAGGTCGTGGTGTCGGCTTAGCACCGCCGCCCCGATCTCGCGGACTTGGTGGCTTCCCGAGCTCGTCAGCTTCCCCAGCAACGACGACCATCCCGGCGACGACGGTACCTTTCTCCACTGGATCTATCGGAGGTGGCTTCCCCAGCTCGTCAGTGGGCATGGAAGGATTCCCGTTCTCTCCTCCGTCGTCTACAACTTGGTTTGATGTGGCCGGCGGTGACCCCTCTTCTCCTGGTTCCTGGTAATCCATGGTTCTTGCCGTTTTTGTTTGTTCAGACATGGTTGTTTTCAATTTGTTAGATTCTAAATAGATGTTTGAGAATAGATAGTAGTCTGTATCCTTTTGCCTAGAAGCATATCAGTGTCGCTTTTGTCATCCTTAAGTGTGAAATTAATCAGAATATGCAGAACTAGGAAAATCATGTCTAAACATGGCTATTTATTTATCTGCAGCCATATCAGTGTCGCTTTTTTCATCCTTAAGTGTGAAATTAATCAGAATATGCAGAAATAGGAAAATCTTGTATGAATATGCAGATCGGTAGCTATATGCGGCCTTTACATATATATGCTATTGAGTTCAATTAATCTCTGAAAATTCATACAAATTTGATAGTGATTTATTTGCCTGAATATTCTATATTGTTCATTGTGTAATACATTATGGTTTCGTGCAGGGAAAAAGATCCCCGTCCAGCTGGTGGTTTCATGAGCTTATTTGGAAATGAAGCACAGAACTCTCATTTGGTTGGTGCAGTTATTCACAGCAGACCATCATATACCAACATTGATGCTAGTTCACCCTCTGACAATGACACTAACAATTGCAATGGCAATGGCAATGACACCAACAATGACAATGTTAGGACTGAGAAGAGGATCATGTGGACTATTGATGAGGATGTTAGAGTGATGAGCGCTTGGATTGAACATTCAACATATTCTACTGTTGGAGCAGATAGGGCTGGTGGGCACTATTGGGGTGAGGTTGTTGATACATACAACAAGACTACCCCACCGCTTCGAAGAAGAAATCAGAAGCAATGCAAGGATAGATGGCACAAGATTAATAAATGGACAGATCTATTTGAATGTGCTTATGTTAAGGCTCCTAGAGTGTTTACAAGTGGATACAACGATCAAATGTGGATTGATGCAGCACACAAGTTCTATCTGGATGACAACAAGGATATGGTGCCACCTCTAGGACCCTATGTTCTGACGGAGGTTTGGAAAATTTGCCGAGATGTCCCAAAGTGGAAAACATACAATGAAGACCTGAAGAATGCACGTAAAAGGAAATCATTCCATCTTGAAGGAGACTCACAGGAAGATGACAAGATTCCTGATGAAATGCCAAAACGACCATTGGGTCAGAAGGCAGCTAAAAAGGCTGCTCTAGCTGCAAATGGCAAGTTAAAGGGCAGTGATGATGGTCAGTCAAAGGAGTCTCCTATTGACCTAGACAAGTTTGATAGATACAGCAAGTTCCAGGAGGAGAACAATGAGAAACGCATGAAGCTATTGGACAGGCAGGATAAGCTATCATCTGAGAAGCTAGAGGCCACAAAAATTGCCCTCCAGACAGCACAAGAATACAAAGAAGGGAAGAAGATTGAAAAAGAATCAAAGATGATGGAGACTTATAACAACCTCATCTCACAAGATACAAGTTTGATGTCTAATGAGGAAAAGGCTCAACGAGTTGCTATGATGAAGTGTCTTATGAAGGCCCTTTTCCCTGAATCTGACTGAACAGGTAAACAATTCTGCAATCTCTGAAACTTACTGTTATGTGTGATTACAAGTGTCTTAGGCAGTCCCTTCAATGTCTAATGTGAACCTTACTGTTATTGATACAGATATGCCAACTTTGCAAGTGGTGCCTGCTATCTCTTGCTATCTAGTGGATGCCAAATTTTTTTGTTGTTTAATTTTCTCCTAGTGGTTGAATGCTATCTGCTATCTAGTGGCTATTATCATTTTTGCAACTATGTGAAGTGAACAAATATGTAATTGAACAGCAGGCTGTTATCTGTTATCACAAAACAATTTTTGCTATCTAGTGGCCATCGGTGGTTGTTGTTATTTTTTTTGAATGTCAAACTGAAATGGTTGTTGTTAATTTTTGCTATCTAGTGGATATCCAGTATGGTGACAAAGTGCAAAATGCCTGTTAGCTTAGCGACTTATTTATTGTGCAGGGAATGCTAAGTGAAGAGGTGATCAAGAGGCAAGGAGCTAACTTGTGTTTCCTGATCAAGAGGCAATATGGGCTATTTTGGAGGCTGGTAGTTCCTGTTTTTTCGAAACTGAAGAATTGTTCATGCATTTCTAGACCTGAACTTGTATTTGAAACTTTAGCTTTTACCAATCTGGTGGTGCTGCATGACTGGATGTCTTCTCAATGAATGAATGAGTGCAATCTGATTCTGAATGTGAATGTGCTGCTGTTTCTGATTGTGATAGTGTACAAACTGAACAGGTTCCTTCGGTTGAGATGTAAAAGTGTTCCTATGTTCTAGAAATATTTGAAATGGCCACACAATGGTATACACAATTTGATTTATAGTTGATCTGGTGCACATGTAAAAGCATTTATTTGCCTGCAGACAATGAGGTAGTCTCTGGGTTGTATGACCTGTCTGCAGACTTGCCTGTATCATTGATGTAGAGACGACCCCTGTCTCTGGGTTGTACATGCCCTTAGTAATACAATGTGGTACTTCGTCGTGACTGATCGATTTACTACATGCAGTGTCGTGAATGAATTTAATTGGCCGTCGTGCGCCATGTGAACATCGCACAAGACCAAACTCAACCAGATGGCTATCTTTAGAGGGTAGTAAAAGCAAGGTTGAAATAATATGCTACATCTGGTTGATTTACTACACAGATGTATGCCATTGGAAGACAACATCGATGAGCTGTTTTGTAAAGAAACGCTTCGGAATCAAAGCCTGTTGCTTCCCCGATGTTTTGCATTAGGGCACGTACAACGGGCCGATGATTGCCGTCGACATGCAGTGGATTTTTGCGAAATCCCCCTCCCACGGAGCGAGTTGCTCCCTAGCCGACGTCTCGTTCGACAACGACTCGAGCTCGTGCTCCCAGGCGACTCGACGAGAACGAAGGCCGTTGTACGAGTCGTAGCTGCGAGACGACAGAGGAGCGGGACCCGCTGCGCGCCGTGGGGATTCGTTTGGCGCCCAAAGCTTCGCGCCTTCATCGCTCGCTAGATGAGCTCCCGCTCTTGGGTATGCGGCGTACCGGCAGCTGGGGCGGCACCCTTGTGTGGCGGTTCTCGGCGGCGCAGACGAGGACGTAGCTGACGGAGTAGATGGCGAACGACGTCCGCGGCCCCGAACCATGTTTCGCCGACGAAGGCGCAGCTTGATGACGGAGCGGCGCGGGAGGCGGCGGCGCTTGAAGGGACGGTGTGCGGCAGATGCGGGCCGCGGCCGCCACCCCAGCTTGCTGCGCATGGAGGCGGGCCATCAGCAACGGGGGCGCGCAGGGAGGCGGGCCATCAGAGGAAGAAGGTCCGATGCACTCTGATTTGGTGGGTCACGGTGACTACTTCCTGTCCGTCCTCTTTCGGTCTTGATTCGTCAGATCCATGTATTGAAATTGGATTCCAATCTAAGCCTCGATTTCTCTTCTTCCTGCATCTCGTCTACCTCGACGGGAGCCCACTCCGGCACCTGCCGTCCGGGTATGCCCTGAACGTCCGGCTCACCCAACCCTGCACCCCACGCCGCTGATCCCCTACTGGATCCGTTCAGCAGGTATGCATCTGTGGTGAACTGGTGATGGGGATGGGGAGATTGGCAACGGAGCTGCAGGAGCAAGGGACCAGGCAGCAGCAGCCATAAGCCAAATTCACAGCGAGGTAAACTATCCAATTTCTGATTGTGTGCGATGCTGGGTAGATTAATCAAGCATGTGTAAATCGATTAGTTCCTGCTTCCATTCATTCATCTGTGTCCATGCCAACAGCCTTCATAGGAGCAGCAATGACACTGTAATCCCTCAGTTGTTTTTCAAGTGTAAATCTTAGAAAATTTGATTGAAATATTCTTCATAAAATTGTGAATCGAGTGGTTACCACTGTAGGAGAATGACCATGTATACTGCGGCATATCTGATTTAGTTGCAAGCTAACCGACATATTTGTATCTGATTTTCATTACAGAGTGTCATACTCTCTTATTTCAGTATCCATATTTGTATCTTTTTTATTACAGAGTCACGCTTTCTGATTGCAACATCTTATTTTGATTACAGAGTGTCATGCTTGCTAGTATTTATCAATGCAGTCCACATCACATAACAGAGCATGTTGATCATGTTTGCTAGAATTTCTTTTGTTATAGCCTTTCCTTCCCAGATGCCACAAGCTTTCTTGAGATGACATGGCTTGGATTTTTATGACTTCTGAACTTATATCTTCAGAACATAAGAGGCACAATATCAGAAAACAATGAACCCTTAACTTTCAGTCTCTTATCTATCGATTGTAGTTCAATCATTAGTAAAACACTCTGATATTTACTGTCAGTGGCTACAACTGTTCTTTTAATGTTATGTGGCTACAACTGTTCTTATATTTGCTGCTCATCCCCTCTTTGACCCGAGATATGAATCCAAAATACTCCAAAATTTTAATACAAACTGCACCCAAACTTTGAACCAAAGTTGTAATTCCAACAGTGAGTGACAACTTCTATATTCATGGCTTGAAAAAACTCAAAGAATTTGATAAAATCTGTTTATGAACTTCACTGGAGAACATACCAAACATGGTCCATTCAGTTTCGTCAGTAACCCTTATTGCAGTACAACCGGCCATCTTTGAATTCAAATTTAAGTGTCCAAATCAAGGTTTCTGACCTTACCTTCGGCTCAATTGTGTTCTCCATACATAAAGGATTCCATTTTACTACTTACACACTAGCATTGTTGTAAAAAAAATTATCACTATTTGCCCTCAAAGTTGGCCAAAAACCACAGTTTAATGACTTTAAGAAAAAGCTTACTCTCTTTTCTGTTTGTTTCCTTTTCTTCATATAAAGATGTTTAACCATGTCCAATGATTAAATCATGAACCCTAACTGTCACTCCCGAATTGTTGGGTATTTTTTTATTAAATTGTCCAATGATTAAATCATGTGGAAAATTTGAGTGACAATTATCTAGTGCATTGTCTCATGTATGCAACAAAATGGCTACAAAGATCAAGTATGCACTAGATCATCATGGTTTGTGTGTCAAAGGATGCATTAAACACCCTGAATAGACAGCAGCTGTCTGCACGGTTGTACAAGCTGTCTGTTCAAGCTGTCTATTTGTGCCGAACAGACAGCAGCCGTAGACACTGTTGTACTTGCCCTTACAAGACCGGCCATGAATAAATCAACAACGTGGGTACATGATTAATTACCATCTACCAAAATTTAAGATATATCGATCAGCCATGAAGTCCTGAACTATGGTGCGGACGGCGATCTAGCCATGTCAAACTTCCGAACGTGTAGGCTCCCTGTACCCTCTGCCTCGCTTTGAATGTCACCTTGAACGTTGCACTCTGACGGCCGCCTTTCTTGAAGGTGATCACTGAAGGATCCACAAAGATAAACACACCGGCTGGAGCCTCGATCATTGCATGGTAAGTCGCTTTGGCTGGGCCGACGTTGGTCACTGTACGCCAGACTGTGACAGAGTCGTTGAGATTGGGCAGCAGCCACGATCATTGCATGGTAAGTCTTTCAATTCTTTCCTGATAGGTGCCGCTCACTACATGCTTGCTCTCGAGCTGTCACAGGCAGCAGCGTACAGCGTATGGATCAGATATAATTTTACTAACACGATGTGATACCTAAATCATGGCCGTGGTTTACTTCACGCAGTGTCGTGAACGAATTTAGTTAGTTAGCCGTGATGCTGACAATACAGCATATATAAGTTCTTGCGGCTGCTGTAGTGTCATGTGATGTGAACCTGTTTCCTGTCCATATATTGTGTTCCACGTACAAATGTGCCATTGGAAGTCAACATTCAGGTTTTGGTCATTAAAAGGAAATGGAAGGGGAGCAAAGAATGTGCATTCTGTTGCCAAGAGGAGGATGTTCAACACCTCTTCTTCGAGTGTCACATGGCAAGGGCAATCTGAAATGCAGTGGCAATCTCCTTTGGAATTAGAACACCTACTGATGTGGGGGATTTATTTGGGAATTGGCTTAAGCTTTGGTCTAAGAATGATAGGAAGCAGACCCTGGTTGGTGTGTCCGCGCTCTTTTGGGCAATTTGGTTGAGCCGAAATGATGTCTTCTTCAAAGGACAAACGCCTAACTCTTTTGTGCAGGTACTATTCAGAGCGACGTATGTACTGGACGAGGAGCTGGACGCTGCTCTCTAAAGAGGAAGAGAGGCGAAATTTGAAAAGCATATGTGACAGGTTGGAGGTGGTGGTGATGGAAACCTTCAACAAGTTTGGATGGAAGCTAAGAAACAGACTTCAAGGGTAGAGCTTCATTTGAAAGTGTCGCTGCTGTCTATGTTAAAGTATCTTTTAAGTTTTGCTTTGGTTCAGTTTGGAACCTGTAAACAGCCTAACTGCTGTATGTAATGTGTGTGGGCTGCAAGCACTCCTTTGGGGTGATGGAGGCCGGATATTTCCTTAATCTAAAAAATCAGTGCACCATAATTTCAGATAAGCTAGTTCTGCACTATCAAAAGAGCTCGATGAGCTGTTGTAAAGAAAAGCTTCGAAATCAAAGCTCTTATTGGTGCGGTGCTTCCCCAATGTTTTGCATTACAAGACCACAGATGAGTCAACAATGTGGGGACATGATTACGATCTACCAAAATTTAAGATATATCCGCCATGAAGTCCTGAACTATGGTGCGTACGGCGATCGGGATCCTCACCGAGTGTTTACGGCCATCTAGCCATGTCAAACTTCCGAACGTGTAGGCTCCCTGTACCCTCTGCCTCGCTTTGAATACCACCTTGAATGTTGCACTCTGACGACCGCCTTTCTTGAAGGTGATCACAGAAGGATACACAGACATTATCACACCGGCTGGAGCCTCGACCATTGCATGGTAAGTTGCTTTCACTGGGCCGACGTTGGTCACTGTACACCAGACTGTGACAGAGTCCTTGAGATCGGGCACAGCAATAGACGGGAGGTTGAGAAAGTAGAGCTTTCCAATGTCTGTGGTACAATCTTTGTCGGGTTCAAGAGTGCAGTTGAAGAACTTGGTGTATTCCTTTGGGTTAATGTCATAGACCAGTCCTGGGTCGACGGCCCTTTCTGAGTTTATGTGGCCACCGCCGAAGTCGAATGGATCCGCTACTTTACTTGGCACTCCCTCAGCTTGAATTGGCATGCCAAAATGATCGGTTACCGATGCTGCAATGCAACCACTAGCAAAAAAAAAAAGCACAGTTAATTCTATGCTGCCTTAATTTGGTACTTTTGGAAGCAATTCTAATTCTAATGACGAGTGCTATTATTACCAGTGGTTACAATGGCGGACTTGATCATGGCAGGCGACCAGCCTGGGTGAACTGATTTGATCAGCACAGCGACCGCAGAGACATGAGGGCAGGCCATGGATGTCCCGCTCATGAACTCATACGAATCGCCCTTTGCTGCCAAGACGCTGACTCCGGGAGCAGTGATGTCAGGCTGCACATACAAAAGGAGAAATGTTTTGATTTAATCATATAATATATATGCATGCGTTGTCTCAGAGCTATCTATCTATCTATAGCATAAACAGTTTCAGCATCAAGATGGATGCATGCCCCCACCTTCAGTATGGCAGGAAACGCCACGCTCGGGCCCCTTCCTGAAAACCAGGCGACCCTTGGCGAGAGCACCTCATTTCCGATTATGCTCTTGGCCGGGGATATCTTCACCACCGGCGAACTGTCGGCCAAACCGGAAGCACACACGGTGAATAGAGATATTTCAGGGTTAGTTGTTACAAGTTAGATCCAATGCTATAGTGCTTTTATCATAATAAGATTGATTGACCTCACCTGTCGCTGCTAAGAATGTAGCCGTAGACAATCCTGTAACCGAGTTTGATAGTCCACCAACACGCAGGCCATGCCTAAGTTCTTGCAATTAAGTTGCACGGAATCTATTAGGTTGTTGGTGTACTGCGCGAAGATCATGCCCTTTGCCTTGGCATTGTAGAGGGCAACGAGGGTACTGATGATGGCTGCGCTCGGCGGCGAGGCTGCCGCCTCCAGCGGTGCAAAGCACATGGCGACCTTGCCGGTGACGTTGGCCGACACCACCTCTTTCTCCGTGCAGCTGCGCGTGGCAAGATCCGGTAACATTTAAATTAGCACCAATGAATCTAATGGCATTATAAATTATAGTCATCCCAAAATTTTTTAAGAGGTGAACCCATTTTATATTTGACCAAAATTATAGAAATGCATGCACATAACAGGTAATGTCATCTAGAGCTAGCATTACACTCTTTATTTTTGTTTTCGGGTATAGACAATGATATACTAATGTCAAGTACTCAAACCTGAGTCAACGACGCCGACGATGACATCTTTGCCATAGTTTGCCTTCTTAAGAAGTCCTGATGGTTGATAGTAGTTGACCCCAAGAAAATCCCAGCTCCGAGTGGTCTGGAGCTTGTAGTAGGTGTTAGGCTTCACACTTACAACTCCGGGGTACTCTACATCCCCAAAACTCGTTAATTAGACCGCGTGGATAATTAATAATGCAAGAAATACACACAACTTGTTGTTCATATCACTCATGCATGTGATACGGGTTTGGAGATTACTCTTAAGTTCTTCCGCTTGGGAGCTGGTGAGCTTTGCCGCGAAACCGGAGAACCCGTGCTTGTAACGGTAGACTATAGACTTGAGGGCTTCATCCTTGCTGTCGATTTAATGTAATTTCAGCGATAACACAACAACAAAATGTCATTACTTGCAAAGACAATATAAAACGTTGTGATGCGAATGACATGGATCATACTCGAGGTGATAAATATATGTATGATCCCCACCCCCCCCCCCCCCCCCCCCCCCCCCCCCGGGGAAAAAAAACACTCTCCAGTCAACTATTCGGAGTAGAGTAAGAACAAAAGTTTTCTGCAAGAGAGTACCTCCCGAGAATGGAGGCCAGAGTGTCGTGGTGAGAAGCTCTGACCACGGCTGGTGTTAGAAGATTTGGGCTTGGCCCAAATAGAAATTCCAAATAAATCCCAAAGGCCCACTCACACATGCATGGTATGGTGGGAAAGTTTAGTACCACCTTGCTTGTCCAGGAGGAGTGAAGCCAACTTAAATAGTTGTGCTATCTCATCCTGGTTGAGCTAGTGAAGAGGAGGAAAAGGAAGAAACACACGTGCGCGCGTGCTCGCCTCGCCGTGGCGTGGCGTGCGATGGGCGCACGACATGCGCGTGAATGGTCCGGCAAAATTCCCGTCTCGTGCTTGCGGGTGCGCAGCTTCCTTTTGCTACTCTAAATTTTTGCATGCATGGAGAAAATTGCGCTGGCCTAATATGGTAAACAATTATTCTCGTGTTAATGGTGATAGCTGTCAACCATAAACGGCAGGCCAATTACCGTTAACACTGTGATTACGCGGAGTGGTTACCATACCAGACCGCGGTGTGTGTATATATGCCGAGACGTCGTCCTCCAGAATACACCCTTTTGCTCCCTCTCGTACCTTCTTGCTGCGCCGCCGTCGCCCTCCCCATCCCGTCGCCGGCGTGTCACCGGTGCCGGGAGAGCAGGTCTCCGAAGCCTACGTCTCCTCGTGACCCTGCACGGGGTAGGGGCCGTATCAGGTTTTTGGGAAGCGCCGTCGCGACTGCTCGCTGAACGTCTACTTCCCTCTACGTCGTCGTCCGCTGGTCTTCATCGACGGTCTCCTTCGTCTACTTTGCGCTATCTCTAGCGCCGACAACCCCACTGTAAGAATGTTTCATCTTCCTTTCAATACTGTGAATCTATGTGCTCTTTGTCTAGTGCTAGTGAACTTGTTTCACCGTGTAGTGCTAGAATTCCTTGTCAATGTCTTGTTGCAGTATGTATTTGAGATAGGTTTGATTTTGTCGAATCATTTGCCTATGATACATGCTGTTCTTATATTTCTGAATCTAGGAATTGTTGTCTTATTCATCACTAAATTGCGTTTATTTCCAACAACTGGATCATCGTGTTTCTTCTCCCCCATGTACACGATGTAGATCTGAAATTTTAAAGAGAGAGACAGCATCATCAGAAAGTTCCCTGAACGGAAGGGGAAATTGGAGTTCCATCCATGACAACGAACGAAAGAAGGA
This sequence comes from Urochloa ruziziensis, assembly GCA_015476505.1. Classification (NCBI taxonomy): domain Eukaryota; kingdom Viridiplantae; phylum Streptophyta; class Magnoliopsida; order Poales; family Poaceae; genus Urochloa; species Urochloa ruziziensis. The sequence goes on along the minus strand of CM027120.1, from coordinate 66,014,113 downwards.
AGCATGTCTTACTTTGCTGTCCGCATTGGCGCAAAGTGGCAGCAAAAGACTCAGAACCAGCAGCAGTGTAGACCAAGAAGAAGCTAGTCTCAGACCCATCATCCTTTGTTCTGTTGAGTGTGTGTCCACGCACAACGGCACAAGATCATTTCATTCAATTTTTCTATGACTGCAGCAGCGCGCGGTTCAAATTAAAATGGAACTTATTAATTTACCTCTTGCCAGATCAGGCCCACATCATAGAAAGCGTGCCTAGTGCTTTGGCCTCTCCCATCAGGTTTAAACAACTTCAACTTGGGAAGCTGCAGATATATAGGTCACACATGTATGCATGCATTACCATGAATCATGTATCATGTTCGTGCTGATGAGAACTCCCGATGGTACTTTATCACGGACACCAACGTATCATCATTTCGGCGCGTGGTGACTTTTATTACACCAGCTAATTAATGGTAAAATTCCATAAACCCATCCATACACCTAGAGTTTGACATACAACTCCATAACATAAGTCACCTAGAGTTTGACATACAACTCCATAAGTCATTTTTTTTGCACATGCCCGCCCCCTACTCAGTTTTGTGTCGAAAATCCACCCGGTGCACACATGCTTAACCAAATCAAATCCATTTTGGTCGATTTCGAGCATTTATGGGCCATGATAGACAAGTCAAACTTTGTCCAAGTGCTTGGATAAAAAACTTTTCATATGTTACATTAAAATTCTTTATAAAAATAATGAAACTCAACGCAACAATGTTCAAGCTCTTATGAATAATTTTATTTGTGAAATCTGCAAAGAATATCGAGTCATTTGCAACAAAATGACTTACGTGACGCAATGTCAAACTTCAAGTGGTACATGGGAGTGTTTTTGCAATTTTTCCCTAATGGTAATTAATATGCAAGTGCTTGCGATAAGATATAGTGAGATAAAAGATCCTAAATTTAATATGGAGTTAAAAATATATGGGCGGCCCTTATAAACTTGTCCTATTGTGCCACTAAAGTCTACGAACATGTTTCTGACGAATCACTTTTATAAGTTTAGGTACCAAAATTCAATTGTTAAAGTTTATGGAAGCAACTCTAGCAGGCACTCTAAATAGCTTCTTATTCCAAGTTCGATAGCCAATTCAAATATCCCTCTATTAGGCTACCTAATTGGGGGAGGCTTCCAAATATCTCCCTTCACCCAAAATTCCTAGGGGTCCTATTATAGTTTAGAATTAAAGACTATTGCTAGAGTTGGAGAAAACTTTATTAATGCCATAAAGAATAGAGGCAGCCCCATTTAGAGTTTAGATAGTCTAATTTGGGGGATTGTTGCTGGAACTACTCTACACTACGAGACTTCTAATCTATGACCGTGTTTAGATGGAGGAGTGAAAAGTTTTTGGGACGTCACATCAAACGAAATTTACCATTTTAAGTAGTAAATGTAGATTGCTAATAAAACAAATGACAAATCTAGTCAGTAAATTGCGAGACAAATGTAATGACAGGTAATTAGAGGGTAATTAATTAATAATTAGCAAACTGTTACTGTAGCATTACTGTTGCAAATTGTAGATTAAATAGGCTCGTTAGATTCGTCTCGCCACATACACTCCATCCATGTAATGGGTTGTTTTTTTCGTCTATATTTAATACTTCATGCATGTAAGATTCTCTTTGATGTGATGGGTGAAAAAAAAAATGGGAGGACACCTAAACACAACGTTCATGAAGCAGTGGTCGACAGTTTGGGTTTTACTGTTGGCAACTATTAAGTCACCGACAGTTTTTACAGTTTGCAACAGTAAATAATAAACTGTTGGGACCTCCAAATGTGCGAGTGACTTTGCACTGTTTGATAAAAAAAATCAAATGACAGGATCGTGTTTTTATATGGGACAGAGCTAGTACACTCAAAGCACCACTTTCACAGGCTGATGTGCTTGGAATATTTCGGGCGTTGGGCAAAGTGTTGCCTTTGCTTATTATTTATAAAAATAAGATAAATTTATGACATTTGAAAGTATATACTCTCTCTATCCAAAAAAAAGCAAGTCAATGTGGGCTGCAACTGTCAATTAGCGCCGAATATGGTTTTAATAAAATAGGGTAATCAAAGTTATTTTACCTCTTATTAATCTATTCTAAAATTTCTTGGATGATTTTTTTTGGGACAGAGGGATTAAGTTGCAAGATAGAAAATCGACTCGTGATATTTATGCAATGTAATGCAATTTTAATATACTAGGGAATTGAATATAATGTTTCAAAAGTTAGAGACCTAAAGTTTTTTATATCCAAAACTACACCTTTTACCTTCTTTATTACTTTGCCTTACACCTTGACTAGGATGGGTGACGACATTACCATTGTATTATAACTAGTCTATCAACCCGTGCTCCTGCACGGGTTAGCAGTAATTTTTAAGTGAGAAGTATTTGAAATTCTAAGGTAAAGATGGGCCCATAACCAATCAGGATTGCTATTTTTATGCCTCCCACTCATATAGATATTTTCTGATATATCTTTATCTGAATTTTGATATGCTTTATTTGCTAAGTACTCTTTATGCAATTTCATCTCAATCCATAGTTTATTTTATTTTCCTTTTGCATCACACTTTCCAAGCAGTTTGACATGTGTTTACTGGAAAACTTAGTTTCAGCTATATGTTTGAATTAACTTTTTTACAATAACAATTGCATAAAAAGGTAATTTGGAAGCAATTATATATTACTTTAAGATTGTTTTTTTAATGATAGTGGGTTAGTTTATATATGCAGACACAACTGTTATTCTATTTTTTAGGATTATCTTTGCATGTTCCGCATAGGTTTTTTAGGATTATCTTTGCATATTTTTTAGGATTATCTTTGCATGTTCCGCATAGGTTTGGAGTTTATATATGCCATCTCGAGACACAACCCACAGCACAGACCCCAACCGCGACGATGCCCGCTTGCTCTTCCGGTCTCGATCCATCGGTTCGCAATCCAATGCTTCGGAAGCTGTGTCGAACTCTCCCTCGGAGGCCAGACGGGGCCATAGTCCTTCGGAAAACGGTCTCGCCCGTTCCTGTACACCATCCACCTGATCTTCTCGCAATCCGGGCATCGCGCTAGTTAGGCTGGCTGGAACCCGTTCATATGGGTAAGCGGTAAGTACGTGGGGCCCAAAGAGTGGTTACCCCACTCGGTTTCAGACCGGGGTGAGCGTCATCGTCCCAAAGGCGTATCCTCCGAAGAAGAACGCAAGTCGCAGTACCCACTATAGGTACCGCCGCCAACTCCTATGCTCCTATCCAACCATGTGCCTGCCATAAGCACAGTGTGGGACCCCCTCGAGAGCAGGGGTCTCCCGGCACCTCGATCAAAGATCGAGTTGTTATAAAATACTCACCCCCACCAAGTTTTCCAAAAACACCTTCTCCTGCCGGTTTTATCCCCACACACGCCAAGAATCCTAATGCACAATATCCCATACAAATGCAAGCAGCATAGCATTCATATATATAGTAGTGTATTAGGAAGCAAGGCATTCACGGAATAAATTATGGCTATGCAAGGCTCAAGCATCACCCAATTGCAATAAGTAAAGCGCTAGCACATCTAGTTGCAATGTCTAATAGGCATTCAAAAGATGGGCTGGGCGTGAACCTGGGGGCAAGATCTCCTCCTCGACGAAGTCTTCCTGGTGGTACTCCTGTCCGGTTAGCTCCTGGCCGTCGGTAGGTCCTATATACGTAATTAAAGTAAATACCGGAGACCTAATAGAAATAACTCTAATAAAACCAATTCAAGAAAGATCCAATTGGACTCATACTTCACACCAAGGGCTTGGTCGTGATTTTAGAAAAATATAGAAACTAGTTTCATATTTTTTGGAGTTAAAATGAATTAGTTATGGATTTTCTAAGTTTAAATCCTTTTCTGAATTTTTAAATAATTCCGAAAAAGAAAAGAAAAGGGGCCAGGGACCTATTTGTAAATAACCAGGGACCTATTTGTAATTTTGGAAAAGTTCAGGGGATTTCCTATAAAAAGTCCAGGGTCGGCCGAAATGCTGACGTCAGCGTTGACCGGTCAACGGTCAAACCTGACAGGTGGGTCCCATGATGACGTCATCAGAGGGGGCCAAGATGTTATTTCTAAAATGTCCAGGGGACTCGGTGTAAAAGTAACACGCCAGGGACCTGATTGAAAGGATTTCGAAACATCAGGGGCTAAAGTGTAAGATACCAGGGGCTTAAATGCAAAAGCAGTTGGGCCGGATCTGGTGGGCGTGGTCTACCATGGACCGTGTGTAGTCCATGTGGACAGCGTCCACGGGATCGCGGTGCGGCCCGGCCGGATCTGCTGCGGCAGATCCCGCATGGCCCTGCGTGCGGCTCCTCCTGAGCGCGACGCGTGGCGGCGGTTGGCGGGTGCCCGCGAGGTGCTCGGCGAAAAGCCGAGCGGCGGAGCGCGCTCGCGCGGCGGCGGTGGCGCGCCAGCAACGGTCCTACCTCGGCCAACCATGGCGACAAGGGCATAGCTGTGCGCCAAATGGCTCGACACACGCGTTCATCGGTGAAGAAGTTTATGCCTTGGCCTCTACGGGGTGCTACGACTCGATCAAGATCGGGCCAGGGATGCCCGGCGAGCGCTCGGTGAAATGCCCCAAAGGGGTGTTCCACGGGCGGCCGGGGTTTAAGGCCGGGTTTTGGTTGGGGCTCGACGGGATCCTGCACACAAACATGCTCGACGCGAAGGCCGAGCCACAGGCAGAGAGAAAAGGCCAGGCTGGGGTGGTTTAGCCTAGCTACGGCGGGCTCGTCGGCGTCGAAGCGCCGGACAGCAAGGGAAAGGGGAAGGACGGCCAGCGGGGGCTCACCTAGGGCTTGGCGAGGCGGTGAGGGCAACGACGGCTCGGCGTAGGCGAAGCAGAGCAGCGACGGGGTTCGGCCTTCACTGCGCCGGGTGGACGACGCGGCGTTCCGGCGGCGGCGCTTCACGGCAACTCCGGCGTGCGGCTCCTCCTTCCCTTCCTGGCACTCGCCGTCTTCTCCTTCCTCTGCTTTTCTCCTTCGTGCGCGTAGCAGGGGCTAGGGTAGAGGGCAGTGCCCTGGCGGCTTGGTTTGGGGAAAGGAGCAAAGCTCCTCTGCTTAAGTAGCGGCGGCGCTCGGGCTGGAGAGGGGAAAGGCGAAAGAGAGGAGGGTTCAAGAGAGGGGGCACGTGGCGCGGTGCGAAAGGCGGGAGGCTAGGCTTGGAGCGGGCGCCCTTGTCTCGGCGTGCGGGCCCATGGGCACGGCGGGAGGAGAAAAGTGAGGCGACCCGCGAGATAGCGTCGGGCCTCCTCGATCTGGGGCTAGGGGTGGAGTGTGTGACTGCGGATCGGGGATTTAGGGCACGGGCGTCGCGAGATAATCTCGCGTGGTTTGAAGCGGGCGACGGCGAGATGGTGGCGCGGCGGTGGCAACAGGGGACAGGAAGGTGGAGGGAGGAAGGGGAAAGTTGACCGGTGGGTCCCACCAGTCAGTGTTGGTGGCGATAGCGACGGGAGGCGGTAGTTGATGTTGGGCTGGGGCTGAGCGGGCCGCGTTGCGGGCCGTGAGGAGGGAAAGGGGTAGGAAAGGCCGGGGGTGTTAGTTGGGTCGGTAGGTTAGTTCAGGGGGCACGGTTAGACTTATGGGCTGCGGGCTTAGGTTAGGTTAGAGCCCAAGTTAGTTTAGGATTCCTATTTATTTGATTTGGATTTGAATCATTTCAAATCCAAATCACACTCAAACAAATCCAAACGAAATCCAATAAATTCCAAATGTTCACACTAAGACATAGACACCTTAACAAAAATATTTAATTTATTATTTAATTCTAAAAATTTTGGGAAAGGTCCAATGAAGACAACCTTATATTTTTCCTAGCTAGTATTAAATCCATGAAAAAATTTTAAATCCATATTTTTAATATTATAAACATTCCAGAAAAATCTGGAATGTTACACTACCAATGTACTCCGAATTAACCTACACATACTACTAACTTTGATACTCTACCAATGTACTCTGAATTAACCTACACATGCTACTAACTTTGATACTCTGAAATATGTAAATTAAATCATCAACAAAACAGACAAAATTATCATTCCATGAGGGCGAGTATGACATGAATGTCGTCAAAAAAGGGAACAATGGGGTGTCGTCCATGACTAACCTTAGCTTTCGTGCAGCTCCCTCTGCAAGCAGAATCTCAGACCTCCAAAATACTGCAAAACCGAAGTCGATAAATCAGACAAATCTAGATCCCCATCTGGATCCCCCCTCCCAATTTGATGAAAAAAACACAGTAGGTAATTGAACGGACAACTCACCGCTCTGTGCGTGCTCGAATCACATGGAAATCAGTAGCTAATTGATCGATTGGATTGAACTTCAAGGGGGCCCTACCCGCTCTTCCTCCCGATCACCGTGGTTCTCACCGCCGGGGATTAACCAGATCGAATCCTTCGCACCAAAGTAATCGAAAATCAAAACGGACCAGAGCATTCAACAGTGGGGAAAACATCTCGCGGATTCACCTAACAACTGACCTGCTAATTGATCGATTCGAGTGAACTTGAAGGGGGCCCTACCCACTCTACCCCCGACCACCGCGGTTCTCACCACCGGGGGTTAACCAGCTCGAATCCTTCGCAGAAAGTAATCGAAAAATCAAAACGGGCCAGAGCATTCGATAGTGGGGGAAACATCTCGCAGGGGGGATTCGCCAAACAACTGACCTGAGGGTGCACTCCATCGCTTCTCCACCTTCGATTTGCAGTAGCTTCCGTGTCAAAATCGATTGAATCGCCGCTCCTTTGCGGTGAATCGATAGGATGGCGAGGAGAGGGAGTAACCCTAGAGAGAGAAGGGAGTGGAAGAGAAACGGCAGAGTGGATAAGCGAGCGCGAGGCCCGAGGATTTGAATAGTCCCTCTCCAATTCTCTCCGTTCCTCTGAATAGTGGGCCCATGTAAACTGATGCGTCCCGGCGGTGTAAGAAGGACGGTGGACTAGTGGACACGCGTGAAACTGAAAAGGGCGCGCTCTGTGTGGTTGTTCGATGCTGGACGGACGGTGGACAGATGCGGCCATTCCAACGAACTAAATAATGGTCGGACGCCAACAAGTCATTACCTTAAATTAATTATTAATAATGGCATTGGTGGGTAATTTTAGGGTGTCCATGTAGGATCCTATTTGGCTTCACGTAGAGGCTTCACAATTTATTTTTTTCTTAGAGTGTTCAACTAGGATCCTAAGTGGCTTCATGTGAAGGCTTCAAAAGGAGCCTCCAATTAGTAATAGTAATTTTTCTTTTTTCTTAGAGTGTCCACCTAGGATCCTAGGTGGCTTCACGTGAAGGCTTCAAAAGGAGTCTCCAATTAGTAATATTAAAATGTCATCTTTATTTACGTGCACAAGTCCTAATGTATTTGTAATCAAAGAGAGAGTAGCTCTTTGAGAGTCTATATTGTACTTTTGTGTGACCCTACATGTATTTTTCGCGAACTTTGTTGAATTTTGAAGCTAGTGCAAGTTTTTTTTTTTTTACCTTTGCGGCTTTGCCCATACAATTGGAGTAGTTTTTAACCCAAGTTGTGGACAAGATGGGTTTTCAAACCGATTTAAAACACTAATTTTAATAGTTCACAAAAATATGAAAAGCGGGCCTTGTGCTTGTATTTTTCTAAGTTTAAACAACTTAGAAAGTGGGTACGACAACCAGGGACATGGATGTATAGATTATACCTCACGTCATCCCAGTTTGTAGTAAAAAAAAAAAGAGTGCAGCGAATCATTCATCGTTTTATGTGAGCACGCTGCCATGCCGCAGTAGTAGTATTTTACCACCGACACACACTGATGGATCATTATTTTTTCATTTTAGTCACGAACTGCTTGTAGCGTTTTTATTACACTCACTAGTGAGCAGACTAGTTGTGCTAAGATATACTACCTCCGTTTCAAATTATAGGTCGCTTTGTATTTTTAAATTCATCATCTTTGTTATGCATCTAGATAAACGTTATGTCTATATTCGTAGCAAAATCTATGAATCTAGAAAAGTCAAAACGACCTATAATTTGGAACGGAGAAAGTAGTAGTTAAGGACCCTAAATTTTTACATTCCCATTTCTCAAAGTCCAAAAGGAGAAGCCGGCCGGGCGTAGGGCACTTTGGTCACTGCTAGAAAATTAGACATTGGTACCGGTCACAAGGCGGCTTAGTGTCGGTCCCTGTGGCCGGTACTAATTGACCGACACTAACGTGTGCAAGTTAGTACCAGGCCCCGACAGTCCCCTCTTTTTTCCTTTTCTTTTCTTTTTTCTAGTTTTTTCTCATTTTTGCTAATTCTCGCAATCAATAAGAGCAGAATAATCACAATCCCATAATCACATAAATCCATCACACATGGCTCGCCATCCTCGTGCCCGTGCGCTAGGCCGGCTGGTCCCACTGTGTCAGACCATCGCGCGCTCCCCGCGGCCGCGCCAGGCTGGCTGGGCCCGCTGCACGTTCCCCGCGGTTGCGCCCGCCGCTGCGCCTGTTGTGCCTGGCTCCCGCCAGCCGCCTTCCTGAGAAGAGAGAGAGGTGTGAGAACGAGAGAGCCAGAGAGGATGAGGGAAGAAGTATGAGAATGAGATAAGGACAGAGACAACAGCGTTGGGGGAGATAAAGACGAGACAGCTAGCGGTGAGAGGAGAAGGGAGAGAGAGAGCATTGTGTGGGAGAGAGGTTTGTACCGGCTTGGGGGTACAGCCGGTCCTAAATGACCAAATTTAGTATCGTCTAGTATTACTGGCCGATATTAAATGGACGCTCCATTTTAGTATCGGCTGATGTTATTGGCCAGTACTAAATGATGTTGTTTAGTATTGGCTGGTGCCCCTGACCGGTACTAACGTGTCTTCGCGGGTACAATTTTTGCATTACCCTGTCGGTATTTTATATTTCCCTATCAGTTTTGTGACCCACAGGGAAATTCGAGTTTCCAGTAGGCCTCTCCCATCAGGTTTAAACAACTTCAACTTGGAAAGCTGCAGATATGGTAACAACTAAGGATGTGTTTGGTTCCAACTACTAAAACTTAGTACCTATCACATCGAAACAAAATACATATGCATGAAGTATTAAATCTATACTATAAAGGACGACGAAATTTTCGTTTCGTCCGTCGTCGTTTTCGTTTCGTCCGTCGTCATCTATATCCTACACCGTCGGATTTTATGATGATCGAACGCTCTAGATTAATCTAAAGAGTCCATGTTGACTACATCTCACCTTTGAGCCTACGCCGTCGGATTTTATGATGATCGAACGCTCTAAATTAATCTAAAGAGTCCATATAGACTACATCTTTAAATTAGTATTTTTTTAAAACACGTGCCTGCGGCACGTGCCCTTACATATGCATGAAGTATTAAATATAAATTAAAAAATAACTAATTACACAGATTGAGACTATTTTACAAGACGAATTTTTTAAGCTTAATTAGTCTATAATTTGACAATGTGATGCTATAGTAAACATGTGATAATGACGAGTTAATTATACTTAATTAATTTTCTCGTGGAGTACTGATAGAGTCTATAATTTATTTTTTTATTGATAAATAAAAATCATGTTCGATATCCCTTTACATTTCGATGTAACACTGGATCGAAACACCCCTAACAAGGGTTCCATCAGGTTTAAACAACTTCGAACTTGGGAAGGTGCACATGCCCGCTCCCTACTCAGTTTCGTACTTATCAGAACTGCCGATGGTACTTTATCACGGACACCAACGTATCATCATTTCGGCGTGTGGTGTCTGTTTTATTACACCCAGCTAATTAAGGATAAAATTACTAAACTCACTCATAAGTCACCTAGAGTTTGGCATACAACTTCATAAGTCATTTTTTTTGCACGTACCCACTCCCTACTCAGTTTTGTTGCGAAAACCTACTCAGTGCACACATGCTTAACCAAATCAAACCGATTTTAATCGATTCAGAGCATTTATGAGCCATGATACTAGAGAAGTCAAACTTTGTCCAAGTGCTTGCATCAAAAAAATTTCACATGTTACATTGAAATTCTTTATGAAATAATGAAACTTAGTGCAACAATGTTTAAGATATTATGAATAATTTTATTTGTGAAATTCGGAACGAATGTCAAGTATTTATTAACTCTAAAAGCACTACTACAGAGACTATTAACCTAAGTGGCGCGAAAACCTCAGCCGCGCCAATGTCGACGCCGCTTCCCTTTTGTCGATGCCAATAAGAGGGTCATCCTAAGTGGTTATTTAACCGCTTTCAATGACTTTTTAAACGTGCCGATGTGCTGTGCACCGCTTAGAATGACTACGTATACTAATCGGTTCGTTAAGCGCCGCGTAGTTGTATTAAGCTATTGCTACCGGTTTAGTTAACGCCGGTTAGGATGATGACAGACGTTTAAAAAAATCGTTCATTTCGGTCATTTGATTTCGAATGAATACTAGCTAGTTATATATGGATCGTTATAAACGAATTGCATACACAACAGATTGGCATTCAACAGAATGCGAATGTGTGAATGCTAGACGTTCACAACAACACACAAGATATATATAACTAGTACCATTGAAGATCATATACGAGAGTTGTTGCAGATAAATTTAACACAGTTTATCGCTAGCTACCATCACTTCAAAATGGTTCATCACTAACCTCACTTTACTTAACATCACTTGACTAAACATTACATGAACAGATAATTAAACATCACAAAATAAGAAGAAATTAAACGACTAGCTAGTGGTAGCTGCAGGAATGACAGTACCTAGCTCTAAACGAACCAAAATGACATCAATTTGTTCATAACAAAAGTATGTAATCTCACGGTGCTTACATCGTCGGATTACACTTCAACTGCAGCGGAGCTAACGAGATAGGTCGAAGGGGAGCCACCGTTGTCACCATCACCCCGGTGGAGGTCATGGTCGATGGGGCGGCAGCGACGCCTACTAGCGAAGGCGTCGGCCAAATCCTCAAGCGCGGGGACCAAAATGACAGTAATCCGTTCATAACAAAAGTATGTGCCATTCTTAAAAACACAAAAGTAAAACCTTCCACTGAGACTAGCCTAAGAATGTGCTACACAATGAGTATAAATTCACCCAATGCATGTACCATACAAACGGGGATAAGAGCTATGTGCATGGGCCAGGCAAGCCTACCGCCGTATGAAACAGCGGTAAGTCTGCAAGGCGTAGTGCCATCTAGGCCTATCGCCATTTTATTTGGCGGTATAACCTTTTTTATTTTCTTTTAAACTACCGTCAGTTCAAACGGCTACAGCCATTTCATTAAGTTTTTAAAATTGGGTATGTATTTTTGTAAAATGAGAAAATATAAAATTAAAAAAAAATCGCTCCGCCAGTCCTCCGATGGAGATCCGTCCGTGGGCCCCCGAAGTGGCGGCTGGCCCCCATGGGAAGGACCCCGAGGGAGAGATTGGGCCTGAGGGACATTTGATGTCGACTTGCCCGAGCTGGGCCGAGGGGAGCGCTGCTTTCGGCCTGCCGAAAAGATAGATTAATTGAGTCAAGATGGTAACCGTGCTTAGTAGTCAAAATGGAATTAATTGATTCAACAATTCTTGTGTTCAATTTCTCCTTCGGTGCATATTTTTGCGGAATTAAAATAAAATTACTCCTACTAGAGAAAGAAACTTATATCTGGACGGTCATCGACCAACGCCCATGCCACATGTTGCGGGTGTGCCCCGAGGGTAAAAAAGGTGATGACTGAATTTGGGCTTCGTCGCTGCTGCTGGTATTCCCTTGGCCAGTCGGCCCAGAAAATGACCGTGTGGGAAAATTCCTTGAACAGGGTTCGGCCGAAGGGGTAGCTCGCGCTGGGCTCGTGTCGTGAACAGATACTGATGTCGCGAGTTGGGCTTCGTCTTGAGCCCAAGGACGACCTCTTCGGTCTAGGAGCAATCGGTGCACCGGTTTTCTCAAAAAAAAAACATCGGTGCATTCTCTCGCTCGCCTCCTCCTCGTGCAACACGCCTCGACTCTCCTAACTCCTGACTTCCGGTTCCGGAGCTTCTTCTCCACCGAGCTAGCAGCAGCTCTCCCTCCACTGGCTCTTATTGCAGCAGCTCAACCACCTCCTTCCATCGATTGTTGTTGCAGACCCATTCAAAACACCAGTCATCATGCCACTTCTGTACCCAAATCAAGCACCCAATTTCTCTAGCATCGAAGCGGGTTGAGCTGAGTGCCTAATTGAGTACCTTTGCGATGAGCAAACCAAGTGTGTGATTAGCTGCAGTGTTGAACACGATCCATCACTGCAAATATTATTTGTCAAGGCCTCTTTATCAGGTGCCAATGGCTATCATGGTGGTAAAAAAATTCCTGATCCTGAAGTTGACCTTAAGTCTTTGTATGTATGTACGGTGCACCTCTGATTGAGCTTGTGCACTTTGTAAAAATATGTGTAGCTTGTGCACTTTGTAAAAATATGTTGCCGGCGATCATACCAGTGGCTCGTGCGTCCACAGCCACAACATCAATCCGCCTCCTCGCTACCCTGCCTTCCTCTATCCTTGGTTTCATGGGAAGCCTCCGAATCCTGTCACACTGTGTGGCGTAGTAGACGATCTCGTCCATGGCCTGTTTGGACTTGATGGGCAACCGGTAAATTTCGTCGCTCTGGTGGAACGGCAGCCATCTGCAGTCGACCTGAAAGACATCACCGTTGTCGGTACGAACCCCTTACCGTCGATCGACATCCTTCCTGCAAGTTCAAACGATGACGAATTACTCGCCCGCAACAAGCAAACACATGGTGCAGTACACTACAATGACGAGGAACTTGCTAGATCTTGATGCTGCACAAGCGAAACACACAGAAACATTTGACTGATTGCATTCCGGTTCAGGCAATGGCACGTTACTGACAGACCGGACAGAAAACAATGTGCTCACAAATACAATGCAGTTGCAAAGTCATGACGCTCCAATCCCCTACCCAAGATGGGCTATACTATACGACCAAGGATGATGTGCGACTATTAACAGCACCATTCATGTATTGCCCAAGATGGAAAAATCAAAACAAATGGTAAATTCGTTTAAGATTCAGATAAACCATTTGTTCAAGAAAAAGAATGTCCTAAACCATGAGGTGTCCACATTGTTCAGACAGTAACCACGCCGACATCCCAACAAAGTGCAAAATAAGCGAGCGTTTATAAATGATGCAGCAGTGAGTCACACTGCTGACTCAACCAGAGGAATAAGTCCGGCAAGGGGAAAAAAATGAATCTTTTTCCGATGTTGAACTGAACATCAATCAACAGCACATCCATCCCGGTCACACGACCAGTTGGCATCCGAATTCCGAACCCAGAAAAAGAAATCTGCCCCTCCCGTGGAGGCAGGAATTATAGGTTAGGGTTAGCAGGAATTGGGAAATTTGGGAAGGGAAAGGATGAAGTCGGGCGGAACCGAGAAAAAGAGGATAGTTTCGAATTCGATTCAGAGTTGTGTTCGTTGTCTGTCTGTTTTCAACTGTTACTGAAGAAACTAACGGGCCATCATTACTCTCATCTTTACTCGGCCGTCTCACTAGTCTGACACTGTCTCCCTCGGGGGAAAAAAGAAGAAAAAACTGACGCTGTAGAGACTTTCAGGCAGTTCCGCTTCAGGGCTCTTGCAATCCTGAAAGGCGCCCCTCCCACGTAAGTGTTTTTCTCGAGAAATAACTTTAATTAATTTTATATTAAAAAACATTAATATTTATGATACATAATTAGTATCATTAGAAAGATCTTTTAGTCTAGTTTTTTAACAAATTTATTTGAAAATACAAACGTTGTACGTATTTTCTACAAATTGCATCAAACTCGTGGCATGCATTCTAAAAAAACGACACAACGGAGGGCGTACAGTACTACGAACGCCAACACGAACGCCTAGGCACGGGACTCTGACTTGCGCCGTCAGACGGACAAGAAACTGCAACCTGCAGGCGCGCCTTGACGCACGGCGCGCCTGGTTCAGCGAGTGACCATGGACATGGATTGACCGGCCAGCACGCGCGCTCCGACGGGCGGCGGTGCACAAGAACAGGCGAACAGCTACTGTATTAAATTATACCCGTCTGATAGCAGCCTTACCATTACCAATATTCATTACAACACTAGGAAATGCAATGGACGTCAAGTTGTCCAAACTTCAGTAGCATCAAGGATGCTTCATGATCTAGTACAAGATTACATGCAACGAACGTCAAATTGTTCAAACTTCAGTAGCATCAAGGGTGCTTCTTACAGGCAACGAACGTCAAATTGTCCAAACTTCAGTAGCATCAAGGGTGCTTCTCTTCACTCCGTACAACCCCTCAGTTTCTTCTAGAAGGAATGTCGCCCCTCTCATGGATCCAGATATCGTCAGGCCCTACTCCAGTACCAGAGACATAAGATATCATTCCAGATCGCCCACCATCTGCAATCAATGAGATTTTGCCATACAAATTGCAAATTATCCCCTCAATTACTTTAACCTTGAAGTTCGTGAGGAAAGGATATGTATCAGTTAACACCCTCTCTGCAATCTCAGACACTTTTTTCTTTGTTGCAGTAGAGGGTACCATTATAATATCGGCAGGTCTAGAAATCTTCAATCCTTCGAGCTTCAAGTGCACAAACACTACGAACTTGTTACCCCGGCATAAGTCAGCACTCCACCACTTAATTGGGACACTGGAGGACCCTGTCGATGGAACTTGGTATCCCCATGATCGATACCAAGAGGGCCCATTCCTGATTACGTCTACAACAGACACAGCGCTGCTCACAAGATAGAGTTGTAGGCTTAATTAGATAAGTCATTGGAGCTCCAAGCATATAAGATACAAAAGGCACTACAAATAAAAAAGAAATCAAAAGTGAACATGTCATATTCTTTACCGGCAATGCAGCGTAGAGCAAAGTTGATCCCAAATATTCATGACCGCTTGACCAGTTATGAATTGCCATTCTTTGAAGTCATGAACTGAAACCAAATGGCCATAGCCATTTCCATGGATAGTACCATGTAGAATATGATCCTTGCTCCTCAGTAGGTTAGAATCAATAGGTGTTTGCCATTTATCCATAGCTGGAATGAGAAAGTGAAAAACATATTTCGAAATCCACATTTTTCCCCAACCTGCAATGGTTACAAAATTAGAATAATAATGCATATCACTGACAAAAAATCAACATACTTGCAGCACAGCCTAGGAACACACATGCACATGGATATGTACCCACGGAAGATATTAACATGGAAGAATGCAGCAAACACATTTGTACGGGCTACCTGCAACTGTTCATTCCATCAGCTCAAACAGATAGAGAGTTTCCATATGGCCTACTAACACGCACACGCCAACATAACTAGCTAACAAACATAACACACAACATGGAGCCGACTGCTAGGTCTGAGCATCACGCCACGATGCCACAGATATACCTGCACTGACATGGGAAAGTGCCCCTGCATGCATACATGCATAACAACTTGTAATGCCACTATGCTACAACATACACAAGCATGCACTAAGTCCAAACACGCACTTTGACATGACTAGACTGTCATAAACACCACATTAACACGATGCGAACTCTTAAATGACATGTAAATATAACACAGGCAATAAGATTAAACAATAACAAAGTTGGGAATAAGGATCCTACCGCAGTCGACACAATATGGACATCTAGGGTCCAATAAGGTGGTGACATCTTCTTGGATTGCAAAAATAGGAACAACATGTCCAGATTTCTCGTTGACTAGGCTAGTACGCCACACCAATGGCCCTGCTGGAATCCACTGCTCCAAAAGTATCTTGACATTGTCCAGAAAAATCCCATCAAAGGTACTCGATTCATCCCTCAGAAAGTTCTGGAAACTGTATCTGCGGTAACCCAAGGAAACTTCCCCCTCACGCCCACGCTTTCTAGAAGACATTTTCAATCTTTGTTGGGACACTGATGGCTGCCTGCAATGCAAGGATAATAATTTTAGAAGATTCTAAACACTATTGTAATTGTAATTGTGAATCATAAGTTCATAATTAGCTTCACACAAAATAAAATATAAATCTCATCCTTTTGCGCTTTACTAAGTTCCCATATTGTCACAACCTAGTTTACAAAGTACAATCATGCATACACATCTTACCTGAAGAAACGTAATGAGACAATAAAAGTCGAATAGAGATGATGGCACGCGGATGGAAGGTTGGTTGTTTGGATCTCAAGATTAGGAATCAGTTTTTGGAAAACAAATTTTATTAAATTTTAGAAAAACAAGTTTTAAGTGGTTATTTTGTTATTATTGGCATACATTTCCGTGTTTAGATCGTATTTCATAAGTACTCCAACGTGATTTATGCTAGCTTGGATAACAGCATGCGCCCAAAATCAATCTTCATCGTCAACGCGTAGCTGTACATGTGAATGAACGGGTCTGCGAGAGTTTCGGCGAGAGAAACGAACACGAACCAACATGCGCTGGTTTTAACAAAAACACCTGAGAGTTGTTTTGGCTAAAACAGGGAATTCTGAGTCTTCTGGAAACTAGTTTTGCTAACCTAGAAGTTAGTTAGAGGAAACAAACAAGGTTTTCTAGATAACAAACTAAAACTAGTTTTGAAGAATCTGGTTCTCATAAACCGTTAGATCCAAACAACCCCTAAAGGAGTTTAAAGCTAACTGTATTTCAGAACTGTTCTCCTCCAATGCTGGAACTCAATGAATGACCTAAACTAAGGGCACCTGAAGCTGATGGCATAACCGCCCATTGTATACAGGAGATATTAGGAATTCATGGAAGAACGCATTACAGAAGAGGTTATGTGTATTTTGAATGGAGGCGCAATACCAGGGAAGAGCAACTCCTCTTGCGCTCATCCTAAATATAAGGAACCTGTTCAGACTTGACAATGAGATGGATCACTCTGTGTAATGTGCTACACCAAAATAAGTGCCCCAGTGAAGCTAATGTTGCCAGAAGTGATTCTAGAGGATCAGAGTGCATTTGTTCCAACGGATTAATAATCAACAATGTACTCACAGCTATGAATTAAAACACGTGCTAATCATATTGGAAGGCATTCAGGTTTATTTTCTACGTGTCACATCTATTCTATGCGGACATTCACAACTTTTTATGATATAACAGTCAGGAAGTACTAGGTTTTATGCGAACTGCTCTGGTCAGACTGTTAAAGAGGAAAAATCCTCAGTATATTTAGTGAAAGACTTAACAGTCAGTGAATGATGCTGTGAAAGAAGCTTTGCATATGAATTCAGAAGCTATGAACAAAGTGCCCGGGTTTGTCAATCTATAATGGGTGATCCAAGGAGGTGATCCAAGGAGAAAGCTTTTGAATAGTTGATGAAGGAAATTTGGCAGTCTACAAAAGGTGGAAAGAGAAGCTTCTTCCAAAGGCGGGAAAAGAGGCGATTGCAAAAAATAGTGGCCCAAGCAACAGTTAAATATGCGACGTAGTATTTTGCTTTAACTAAAAAGATTTTATGGCAGAGCAGTAAAAGTGCATAAACAGGAGAATATGAAATCAACAAGATGAGGAGCAAAATTTATTGTCTTAGTTGAGGGAAGCTTATTCAATAGTAGGGGTCTCAGAATGCGGGATTTGTACAGTTTCAACATAGCTATGCCTGCTCAGAATGTGCAGCGGTTCCTAGTTGCTACAAAATTCAGATCCATAGAACAAAACGGAAGTGAAAAATTATGTGCAGATTGGCACGTAATTCTTTACTGTTGCTTACAATATTAGACGACAATTGTCATACAAAATGATATCTGTGTACTTGGCTCAATGAATAAACAGGTCATATTTTTTCACTTGCAAATGGGTTCATGCAGTTTGGAGGGCAAATGAATGGAGTAGCAGAGAGCATACCTAGCCATGCATGATTCAGCTATAGGAGTTTGAGGAATTATAAAACTTGCCCATGATGTTTGGCAGCATATCGCTATTTTTCGTTGGTGTTGATGATGGTGGGAAGGGAACAAAGTCAATGCAAATTAGGTGATGCATAGATTGGAACAACTAGTTCATTTGATCAGAAAGCAAATGAAGTAACCAAAGCCACTGACTGCACCATATGCAGTAAAATTTGATGCTGTGCACAAGGTTAACACCAAATCAAGTGTTGGCATGTCTTTCATAAATCACACAGCAAGTAGAAATATGAAGGTAGAAGGGCACATGAGTTCAACTCCGAGATCAATCCTAAAATCCGAATGCAGCCACGCAGGCACAGGCCAACGTAGAAAGAACACCAACAAGATGCTCGGAGAAAAAACACTAACAAGATGCTCGGAGAAAAAACAGGGACGCACCACACTTTGCCCGCAGCTGGAGCAGTGGACCGGGAGGGTAGCGAAAAAGAGGACTCTTTTTGTAAACAAAAAAAAAAAAAGATGACTTTTTTCTTCGAACAATAAACACTGTACGTGGAGACGCGAAGTGGTCAGCAAAGAGCAACCCACGAGATCCTAGACTATCATCACGACCTAAAGATCCAGAATTTAACAAACTAGCATCACATAAGTGATATCTGGCTACGTTTCGACTAGTATCAAACAAATTATGCATCACAAAAAGAAAAAGAGGGGAAGGACCAACATACCAAAAAATAGTGGCCCAACCAACGACCGAATGAGAGGGATCCGGCCCGGCCCTGCGCCTCCTCCGTCAGTGCGCCTTCTACCCCATCCCTACGGGCCGTCGCCGCCGCCGCCGCCTCCTCCTGTGTCACGGCGGCCCGCTAGGGCTTGCTGCTCTGTGGCAGGGGGGCGCTGAGTTAGAGGGAGGAAGAAAAGCGCGGCGGGGGGCTTGCGGGGGTGGGTGGGACGGCCGCGCGACGCTGAGGGAAGGGCAACGGGCGGCGGCGCTGAGCTGAAGGGCGACAAGATGGCCGCCTCACTCGGGTCGAATGGGGAAAGTGGAGTGTGAACGGGGAACTTGCCAGGCCTCGACTGGGCGATGGGGATGGGAGCGTGGCGTGGGGGAGTGCTGGTCATGTAGCGGAGGCCGAAGGACATCCAGCGAGCGAGCGAGTCCTCTGACAATGTTAACGTTACTGACATGTGGGGGGCCCCAGGCATCGCGCGAGTGGGCGACGGAGCGGGTTCTGTCTCTCTGTCACCGTGACTGACATGTGGGCCCTCAGGCATTCCACGATGGATTTTGTGGTGCTGTGGGAAGAAATCCGATGCTCGGGCGTTTCAAACTCCCCCCTTAAACCGCATATTCACGCCCTATCTGGTTTCACGGCTTCCCCAGAGTATATCCAATAATATTTAAAATATAATTCTAAAACTTAATTTTGAACTAGTAGAAAAAAATATGAGCTCCAACAGTTGGCTAAGGGCACGTACAACGGCGAGCCAGCCCTCGTCGACTCGTGTTTTTCAAAGCAATTTTCATCCGATGTGGCGGTCATTAACTGAGGAAAGGGAGAGGGGTCGTCGTCTCGTTCAGCAACGGCATCGGTGCGTGCTCCGAGAACAAACAGACGGCTCAGGCTCAGCACACGTTGTACCCACCGTCGTCTCTAGAGAAGGGCTCATGGTGGAATCGCAGATAGCGCGTATCTGCTTCCCCCGCCATCAGTTCGCACCCGCGCCGCTTGCCAGGACATCCATGGAGCCCCGGTCTCTGATCAAAGCAGTCGTCCCCCCTTCAATTCCATACGCATCCATCCGCTCCATACATGTGCCAAGACAACAAAGATCTAAAAAAAAGACAGGAAAAGCAAAAGATCGATCTATAGAAAAACCGAACAGAAACAGAGATCAAAAAATCGATGCTCCAGCTTGCACTTTGTAGTCTCGCGAGCATCGTTTTTCTCCTGGAGGCTGGAGTTACCCTTGCCGCATGTCCTCGCCGCCTCCAAGCAGGCCCAGCTAGTCCCTTGTGTGCGCCGCCCTCTGTCTTTTGGTTCTGGCTAGAGAGATGAGAGCTATGGAGTCGGATGAGACGCTGATGAGAGTGACGGGATGGTGAAGACTGAAGAAGATAAGGTTGATGCTACAGTTGAACTGTGGCTGGACTATGTTCATGGACCAAGGCACATGTAAATTGTTGTTGGGATATATCATGCATTCCCACGTATCAAAAGGGCAACAAAGATTAAATTGTCAATAGATCACCTAAATTAATTAGCCTACAAATGGTTTGTGTATTCTTTCATCTATGTAACAAAAAGACTACAAAGATCAAATATGTACTAGATCACCATGAGTTTGTATATCAAATGATGAATTAATTAGCCCACAGACACCAAACAGACAATCTATTGTACAAGTTGTCTGTTCAGCTGTCTGTTTGTGTCAAAAAGACGGCAACTGTCTCTACTGTTGTACTTGTTGTACTTGCCCTAATCAACACCCGGTGGAGCTCGCGCGCGATCGGACCTCTTCTGACCTTGGCTCCCTCCGCTGTCCGCTTCCGTCTCCCGGCACGCACGGAGATTGGGATGGCGGGCCCTGCGTCGACCTGGCGGCCTGTGGAACAAGTTGTGCGCCGCTACAAATAGCAGTCACTTGTTGTTGCGATCGATGTTCAAGTCGCCGCTGCAGCTCCTCAACTTGTATACGCCACCTGCATGCGGGTACCGGTCGGCTTTGAAGGTCCCAAGCAGCCTAATCATGACTAATCGCTCGGTTCAAAAAAATGCAACTCTCGCTTCTTAAGAAGTCAAACAATTTGAAGTTTGACTATATATATATATATAATAACACTATTTATTATACATAACAAGTATCACTAGATTGTTTATGGAATATATTTCTATACTAAATTTATCTAAATATATTATTTTTTTATAAATTTAATTAAATTTAAAATTATTTGACTCGTTGGAGGGAGTTAAAAAAATTAGAACCCAATTTTTTTAACGGAGGAGTACATATAGGCCTTGTTCAGTTTCAAAATCCAAAATGAATGTTTAGACACATGTATCACGTACTAAATGTAGTTGAAAAACAAATCGCATTATATAGATGGTCTGGAAATCACGAGACGAATCTAAGGAGTCTAATTTAGGTCATGATTAGACACTAAATTGCTACAGTAATGCTACAGTACATGTGCTAATGGCAGATTAATTAGATTCATTAGGTTCGTCTTGCGAATTCCATACGTAATCTGCAATTAGTTTTTTTATTAGTCTATGTTTAATACTTCAAATGTGAAAAGATTCCATTCCAAAATCTTTTCACCAACGAACTAAACACGGCCATAGTATTTGTGAATTCCGGACAAAATACAAAGCGTGGCCCAGCACAGCGAGCAGTAAAAGGTTAAAAAGGCCGATACGTCGCACTCGCAGCCCAAGAAGTCAGCTCGCCAAGCGCACGTGCCTGCCTCCTCGTCTTCGTCTCCTCTCTTCTGCGCGTCGAAAATCCGCTCGGCGGCGCATTGCCCTGCCCTCTCGCGCACTTCCTCCCTGGCTCTCTCCACGGTCGTCGGTCGCTCCCACTCGCCAAAGCCAAATCTGCTCCAGGATCGGCCGATCCCCTTTGCGGCGCGCCTGGACCCTAGAGTCTGAACATTCAACGGCGCCTGGAGGACGGATGCACGGCCACGCGCTTGCCGGTGCGCCGTGCAGCCTGGTGCCCGGCGAGGCGGCACAACTGGGCGCCAAAGCGGACGTGCGGGAGACGCGGTGCGGCGGTGCCGGACTGCTGGTGCCGGGAGGCAAACAATTAGACAAGCAGTGAAGCAGGTCAGTGCTCCATCCCCTTGCGCTGATTTCCCCAATTCGGCAATCCCCCAATTGAACAAATTGAATTCATATATCATTTACGCTGCTTCCATAGTTTCACCTAGCTCTTTATTTATTCTAAACTGGTAGTTTTCTACCCGCAGAGAAAAGGGTAGTTTTCTTTTCATCTAATTACTAACCTATGAAAAAATTTGCAAAGGCAAATTGGATGTAATGTTTCAGTCTGTAATCTTGGGTCCCCAATATTCAGTAGTTTTTTCCAGCCCAAATAATGGCTACCAATCGACCACTAGTACACTAAATCATGTATGTCTGCCACTGTGTCGGAACACCTTCAACCATACCAGAAAACATCAGCTCGCAAAGCTGAAAGAGAGATTATATAGCAATCCATTGTGTAGAAGGGTGAGAGCCAACACGACAACCTGCTCATTGATTCTCAAGGGTACATAGTATAGTATGTTACAATGTAAATGGGGTTGTGCAGTTTAGGGCAGCCCTATTCTTTGTCTAAAAAAGGTATAAGTATGTTACAATGTACACAGTACCTATAGTATGTTACAATGTACATGTAGTTGTGCAGTTAGTGGAGCCCTAGTCTTCGTCTCGAAAAAAGGTGGAGCCCTAGTCTTGGGGATCAGCGCCAACACGCATGTGGCAAGCAGGCAAGTCTACCGCAAGCCAGAATAGCTAACACTTTGGAATTCAAATTCATGTAGTATTATTCTCCGACTAGCCGTATGGGTCACTAACGAGGAGTCGAGTAACAAAGGTATTCATCATCATCCGTCAAAACATTTGTGAATCACCAATTGGGCCGATCTCTCATAGCTGATTCACTAGGCTGAGCCGGCTCTCTTCCGGCAAACTAGTCACCGCCTTGGCCCAGGGAAAAGACTGGTCCCGGTCTGGCTTCCAACATCCACCAGTACTCAGCAGCAGGCAGCGCCGTGGCGTCCCCCAAACCTGAAACCCTCCATTGCAGGACTAGCAAGGGGGTGTCGCCGATGCTGTGGCAGGAGCAAATGCAGTGGCCACGAGGGGCTGTAATTCTGGCTTGGAGCTGGTGCTGTGGGACCATATGGCGGGCCTGCAACCCAGACATCGCGACCTGCCAAACTCCCTTCCAGTTCCCTGATCTGTTTTGAATTTGTTGTTTGGCCACAATATGTGGGTTTGGGGTGCATTTATAGTTGTAGGATATTCTGGGATTCGGTTTATTCGGGTTGTTTGCTTTTCCGTCTTTTTTTAGTAGTAGGAGCACTGCTCATAAGTAGGAGAAGCAAGCATGTTCTTACAATTATGCGATTACATAAAAATAACTAACACAAGCTCTGATAGAGAATAACATAGATAATAGGAAAACACCGGTCCTGCACAGGCTGTCACCCTCAGGTCGATGTCGCCCTTAATCAACGACACCACCTAATGATGACCCAAGGCTTTGTTTTTAAAAATTCTTCTGTTCCGTTCTTGCCAGAGGTTCCATGCTGTATACATCAAGATCGCCGCCTTCATTCTTCTTTTCTTCTTATTCAGGTATTGCAGCGCTGTTTTCCACTATTCCTCAATCCTGATTTCTGGCTCTGGAACTTCAATCAGATTACTGGACCACAATTTTCAATTCGTCACAGCATTGGAGGTTATTGTTTTACAATGTGGACAATTCAGCTGTGGCCAATTAGCCTGTCTTTCTGGATCCTGCATTTTTTGTGCTGTTTGCTGATGTATGCCTTCCAAAATTGCCCTTTGTGCCTTCTTGTCAACTTTCAGTTTTTTGTGATTTCTGTGTCTGACAATGCTTGCTGTAAGGCCATCAGCCCAGCAGAGAAAACAGAAAACTATATATAGTATAGTACCCATCATCACCATCAGTGATTGTCTCTTTAGACTACCAAATCACAGCTCTATTACTATTTGCTAAAAAAAATGTTTACACTATTTGAGAGAAAAAGGGAGCCAGCTGTAGCACGTGTCTTGACATGGGAGTGTATCATGTTCCTTCTGTTTGCTTCCAAATCCAGCTTGGGAACCCATTTATCTCAATTGCAAACTACTTATCTAGAGAAATTATGAAATCAAAGCATTTTATATACGTGTTTGAGAAGGTTAACATTGAACATTTGCACATGACAGATGACCTCATTTGCACCTTCTACTACTATTTCAGTTTAGATTTAGAATGGGTTCGGTTCCCTAAACTAGACTTGGAAGTAAACAGTACTAACTTGATGCACTCCCTGATCAAGACCGGCGGCGGGTCAAGACATGTACTAGTTTCCCTTTTCTCCCAAATTTGGTAAACTTCTTTTTAGCAAATAGTAATAGAGTTTTGATTGGTAGCCTGAACTGACAATCATCACTGGTGGTGTAGGTACTATAGTTTTCTCTGATGATCTTACAGGAACCCTAGAGATCTCTACGAAGGTGCAACATTGGATCATGTCGGGTGCCAAGGGACTGAGAGATCTATGGAACAGCTAAAGTCCCCAAGTGCAGTCTTTACCACTATAAAGCCTGTGGCGCGGCTATTCATGTAATAACCCCTTACTTTTGTTCTTTTTTTCCTTCTCTTTTCCATTTTCTTTGATCTTGTCCTATGGGCTTGTATGTGACCATGTTTTCTTTCTTCCTTCTTAGGACAAAAATGCAGCTCTCCTGCGCGTTTGAAAAAACTTGATCTCATATTAAGCATTAGGTGTCAAGGACTCAAGGTGCTCCAATCATGTAACTACTATTTCTTTTTTCTACATTCAAGAACATATTATGTACAAATATACTAAGTAAGATCTTTGTGAGTATGAAAATGACTGCTGATCATTGTATACCATCTGCAGCATAAGAATTTATGCTTAACTTGTTAGTTTTATCTCTTGTTCCCCTGTGTCAACTGATATCTTGTCGAAAACTATTCTCTATTTGGGCATCTTTGTGCTGTTGAATGATTTATGTTGCCACCTATTCAGTTGTTGAAGGCTGGTTAATTAGAGCTTCCATCCATAGGATCATATATGCTGGTCTTCTTTCTTGCTCTAACAGCACAGAGAGCATTTAGTTTTTACTTGGATGGCTTATTAAACCTATCTCTTGTTCTCAGACCACAATAGAATAATAGATCAGTTCATAATATTGTACAAACTGTTCACTCATGTTTGGTGGTAAGAATACAGCGGCCATGTGATTCAGGGCATACCAAGCTGAAAGTGCAAGTACCATTCTTTCTGATAGGTAACATTGCTTGAGACTTTGAATCAGTAGTTATTAGTTAATGAGTAAGGAGTGCTATGTAGGTGTAAATAAAGAAGATTAATTGTTATTCAGAAATCAGAACACACAAAGTAGTTCAAATGTTGCTGGAGTGCATGTTATCATTGTTATTCCTATAATGCTGGTAGCATGGAAACACGAACTTTTGGAATTTACCCAATCAGGTCATACAGTGTTTCCATTATATATAGTTTGCTTTATTACTATTGAAGCTAAATAGAAAGATGTTTCTGTGCTTAGATATAATTATCCTGGAATAATTATCTAAGCATTTATTTTTTGCACATTTCTATAGTGACGCTAGTATCACTGGTAATTAAGTTAGTATCACTGGTATCTTTTAGTGAAGAATATGCTTTGTGTAGAATATATATTTGGAATATAATTTCAAGTATAACTAGTTTCTGATCATCTTTTTTAAAATTTGATTTAATAGTTTTCTCAAATAAACATCATACCTACTTAGAAGCCTCCAATTCTTTCAATAAAAGCCTTTGAGAAAGAGTTAGTTTTATGAATATCGTTGCAAGTATAACTATATCTGATCATCTTTTTTAAAAAAATGAGTTAATAATTTTCTCAATTAAACAACAACTTGCTTAGAAGCCTCCATTTGCTTAGAAGCCTCCATTTCTTGCAAAAGAGCCTGGGTTAGAAAATCCACCCCAAACAATGGGACCAGAAAAACGCCAGTGCAAAACATCTGAGTGGGTAATGCACTAATACCCCTACAGTCATTTGGACCATGAAGAGGCAGCGGTTAGATGGAATTGCCATTGGCAACAATTTGGCTGGTAGCGCCCAAGTGAGATAGCTTTTGGAGCCTAAAATACTGAAGCTGCATCTAATGCTACTGTGGACACGAGGGACTGAGCAACCAGATCAACTTGTTTATGGCCATGGTTGTAGTTCTCTTACTTCCTATGAGACTACCCCAGTTGTAATGTAGCTCATGAATCTATAGAATAATACATTTTCAGGCATAAGAACACATAAGTTAAAAATAAACCATAACATATAGACATATAGTCTCCATATACATTCGGAATTTCGAATTCCCAGCAGGTCTTGGCAAGCTTCCGTTTCATTTTCTTGCAAATCCTGTATTCGAATTCACAGCAAGGCTTGGTGAGGCTATTGTGGTATCTTCATTGTCTTTCTTCAAATTTACAATGGTTTATTCTTTGCAGGAGATTTTTACCATTGATTCCTTTCATGGTTCAGCAGTGGGATTGGAGTACAAGTCAAGCTAAGGCTTGGAGTACAGGAAAAACTACAGCTATACTTAGGGAAGCCACCATATATTAAATTCAGTATGTTGTAATTGCAGCTTGGCCATAGCATGGTATGACTAAATAGAAATGTTCGGCAAAAAGACGAGAGAAGCCAGTAAAGATGGTGGCTTCCCTATGTTTTCCCTTGAAGTTCTCTTTCTGATGACTAACTAAAGTGGTCTTCTGTACTTTTCTTCTCACTGGTCAAGACATAATACTGTTGGTGGTAGAAAAATTTGATCCTGCCAACATTTCTTTTATGGTTATACGGCTATAATATGGGCTAGAAACAAGCCAAGTTTGTTGCGATATGGTTGTTTGATGGTTATTTTTGGTTTCTGAGGTTACCACTCACCACTGCTGTAGAAGATTATTTGCCTTTGCATCACTTAAACTACAATCTGTAAGCTACCAATTTACCCAACCTCTGTAGATCCGTGCTAGTTACGGAATTTATGTAATTCCAACAGTGCTGTTCTTACTGTGATCTCAATTTCTATGTCTACTTTAGGCAAGAAGTTATGTCATGCCTATATTCGACCTGTCCTATTGCTTGCATTAGAAGGGTTGGCATCCTTCATACAAGTTCACTAATTGCAATGCACACAAACCTAGTGCCTGATGACTCATGCTGTGATATTTATATGCGGTATCCTATGATTACATGGTCACAAACATGGAAAGGCAAATTCCCTAACATTTATAATTCTGGGTGAAGCTTCAGCTAGGTACTAGTTTTAACCATGCTCAGTTTTGCACAAGTGCTTCTTAATGATGAATCATTGATAGGGT
The DNA here is from genome assembly GCA_015476505.1 of Urochloa ruziziensis. Lineage (NCBI taxonomy): Eukaryota > Viridiplantae > Streptophyta > Magnoliopsida > Poales > Poaceae > Urochloa > Urochloa ruziziensis. Next base: position 65,986,960 of record CM027120.1, on the reverse strand, counting down.
CAGCAAAGAAGGCAGAGTTAGTTTACCTATCTAGATAATAGACTAGTCTGCCCCCTGCCCCAGTTGTTTCTATTTGTTAGAAGAACTACAATACAAACCTATTCTTGTCCTTGGTGAGCGCCTTTGGGCAGCTCTAATTGTGAACTTTTCTGAGAATTTTCTTCTTGATACAAAGATGTCTGCGTATTCTCGAAAAGAAAAAAAAGATGTGTTCCATTCTGTTCCTATGCCACGCTCCTAAGCAAATCCATTCCTTTGCCATCTTTAGCTAGTTGCACCCACAAACCTACTGGAAGGATTATTTCCCCTTGCTTGGAATATCAATTGAACCTGATGAGCCATCAAGTCTCTGTCTTGAATTTTGATGGTACCTTCACTCCTTCTCTGTTGTTGTTTCCTTGCTAAATAAAATAATTAGGGGGGGGGGGGGGGGGGGGGGTGTTTACTCCTACTACCATTTACTCTATTGACTAGATTACCCAGACTGCATCACTAGATTTAGGGTTTACAGTACTGGCTAGGTAGCTAACATGTCTTTCATGTATTAACAGATAACAGGTTATATGCAACAGCCTCTTCCCAGCTATAATGGAAAGCAAGTCTTACTGGAAGCGGTAGGGGAAGAAATCCCATAATCATTACATGAGATTTTCAGTTTGATATTACAGATAAGATAGCAAAACTATTAAACTACAAACTCCAAAAGGGGTCTCCTATAAACAAAGGAAGAAACCAGCTCCTTAAGCTCCCATCACTTTTACTGGATTTGTTGAACAAGCCCAGTTCATGGTCATAATATCCAGTACCTTTAGAAGTGGCCTCCATTACTGTTAGAGAACAATTGTTTTGTGCTAAACATCAGTTGATGAGTTGATATAAAACACAGAAACATGCTTTCATCTGTTGCAGAAAGTGGGCTTTGCATGGTGAATATGCCATTTTTTTTCTTGTGTAGCCCTTTGCACTTTGCATTTAGATCGTATGAAGAATCTTTAAAGTAGAAGCTTTTGGTGGTTCACTTGGGCAATCCTATTTAACTTTTTCGGTGGTTTTATACAAATGCTAAATGTTTTATTTAACTATGTGTACAGTGGTTCTGACGAGCACCTCCAGCTCCATGTTATATCATACTAACCAAACCTTGATAGTCTGCATTTAGCAGCTTGCAATTTGTTCTCTGTTACTCCTAATATATTCACTATATTTTATGACAATTAATGTGCTATCAAACGCTATAACCATGGTACCGTGTGTGCTGACTGCTGTTATAGTTCCATGTTGTTCAAACAAATACACAAGGGATTTTGCTGCTTTCTTTGCAAAGCATGTACGTGGTTGTTTTCAGTCCTCAGCAACAGGATGTAAACAACCTAACAAGCACCTTATTTGTAGTTCAGTAGGGTGCACATGGAAACCAGGTGATTATCTGAATACTGTTCATCCAAGGACGAATTTTCTTCTATTGTTGCAGAAGAGATATGGGTCACACGATGTCCCCTGGGTCTGGGCACCAAACTTATCCCATAACATATTCCTCTCCCAGCCCTCAAATCATGCAGCTTGAGCACTTTATGGTGCGCTGCTGGAGCTAAGGAGCTCCAGGGTCTGTTCATGGAGATAGGATATGTTATTGATTTCCTTGGTCTTTTATGCAGTTGGGTTGTTTGTTATGTCTGTGGCACACTCATGTAAACTTTTGTAAGGGTCTGGTGCTGTACAGTTTTCTTTCTTCTATCTAATTTAATGAAATGATAGCAACTCTCATGTGTATTCAAGAAAGAAAACTCATGCTGTGCTAGATTTTTTTATTTAGAAAATAGGAAAATTCATACAGGCATAATTGCTTATATTTTACAGCTTTGTGGTTCATTTGACTAGTATGTACAGTCCCAACTATCATCATTTGTTGTGATGATTTGGCATTGCCATATTGCCATATCTGAAGTTACTCATATGACATGTCATATTGCTGTCGAAATTAGACAACTGCCTGGACATGTGATGACTGAATCAGCAATAAGATCATAGCATTCAGGCTGAGTTTATCTCAGCTTTTGAATAGGAAGTGTTAGCGTACAATGTATTGACCAAGAAATGGTCATTGATGAGTTTGTATTGGAGGTCTGGCTAATGTTGGTGCAGGGTTTGTTGCAGGAGGAGGCCATGAGGGTACTGAGCGATGTGACATAACTTAGTCCTCACTGTGAGCACGTAGTTTAAAACTGCAAATAATATGGGACGCTGAAATGGTCATTTTTTGTTTATATGCAGAATTGATGAGAACAACAAAGCTGTTTAGACTCAGATCAAGAATAATTCTGGGCTGTTACAAAGATACAGAGGAAATGGTGAATATGGTCAATAACTGCGGATAGGCGGAGGAAGTGTATGATGATGAACTGCAGGAAGTGGAACATGAGATAGTGTAGTTGCCACTACTATCTCTGAGCACAGAGGTGAGCAAGGTTGGCAAAACTGACATCAGACCTCTGAAGATTCCTGCTGAGTTCATGAAGCTGTGCAAGACTCAGAACTTTTAGCCGATGGCATTGTAATGAGTAGAACAAGCTTTGAGCGGGATGGGTCCCTACATGAAGACTAGGAGGAATTTGTGCTCTTGAATCCCTCCTTTGCCTATAATAATAAATGGGCATGCTGTTTGCTAGCAGTTTCAATTATCAGGATTATCCAGGTTGGGAGAGGTAGATACTTTTATAACCTTTTCCAAGCTGCGGTATTGTATTTGTAGCACTATCATTATAATAGTATGAATGTGAATCTGATGGAATTGGCCATTTTATTAGCTTTATTGCACCTGCATCAATCTAGCTCCATGTATGAACAAAAGCTAATTAAAAGGCATGACAAAAAAAAACTCATTTCCTTTATACTTCCTCAAAATGTAAGGTAAACATGCAGATTCAATCATTTTAAATTTTTGACCAATTAATCTAAGAATTTGTAAATTACACCGAACAAATTTGATGTTACTTAGTTATACATTATACATGATTAAAGTAAAAATGAAGGTCAAACCGTGCCTTGTATATTTTGATGAAAAGGGAGTGTTAGCGATTTTGCAAAATAAATAAATAAACCTTCATTATTTCCTTGTTTAAATATGTTTCAGCCGCATTTTGTGTGGGCCGTCCGATTTTGTTCTCAAACCGATGCCACCACCGTTACGAGCCGGCGCACTATCCAAAACCCTGCTCAACGGACCAGAAGCTGCAGGTCGTGACTCGTGAGCGCTGATTCCTGAATCCCCTCGCGTCGGCGCATCTTGCAGTTGCTTCGCTCGCCAGGCCCTCGCGCGCCGCCGCCGCCGTTCGACGCGATGCCATCGTCCTCAACCTCTACCACGCCGTCGCGGCGCCGCTCCATCACCCCGTCGCCGCCCATCTCGCTGTCCCACTCACCCCTCCGCTCGCCCCTTCCCCCAATGTCTCTGACGCCGCCAGCCAAGCAGGGGGGGGATTGGGGGGTCCTCTGGGGAAGGCATTGGGGGGCCCTCTGGCGAAGGCGGGGCTCCCCACTCGTCTCCGACGCCGCCCACCACCAAGGAGAAGAGCAAGAGTATCAAGTTTGGGTCTTTTCTTGGGGGAAGCAGACTTCTCTTTGAGTCGTCGACGCCACCAGTCGGAGACGCCGCGGCGGACGGGGGCACCGCCGGCTCAGCGGACAAGAAGCTGCGCTCCGTCTCACGACCTGCAGCCAATGAGGTAGCAGCGACACTCGGCTCTTCTTCGAAGAAGCGGAGGAAGACGAGCAACCGCCCAAAGGTGCCGGTCAGATTAACTTAATTCCCTTTTTTTTCTCCTGCCGCTAAAGAGTTCACCTGTCTGCAAAGCGAATTTCTTGTATTTTACCTTTATACTCGTAGTTATTAGCAAGTAATCCACGTAGCTTACATACAGACATGGAAAGAATTTAATATGTTTGTTGGCAAACCATGAAGCCAGGGAATTAACACTTATACAATGAAAAATTGTGGATTTCATATTTTCTTGGTAAAAAAAATGCAAATTTGTCACAGGGTTGGACCATTATTACCCATCTAATCAATGTTGTATTGGTTCACAAAAACATAGCTAGCGTAGGTACTTTTGTTCATCAGCCTCAAAAAAAAAAAATCAAAGCTATAGATCTAGCCTAGTTAGCATCCATTTTTAGTTCAGCTCGTAACGACTTGAAGGCTTGAAAGCTCTACTTCATGTTTGCTAAGTGACTAACGATTGCCTTTACTTTTTCAGCCTGCTCCTGTCCCAGATGTGAAAGCAGAGGAGGAAATACCCCAAATACCCCAACAGTATGCATTCATATAGACGTATTTAGCTTAAAAGTTATGTAGCTGTAACAATTTGTGCTTATTACAATCTGCTTTTTCATTTGTTTTCTTACAAGGGAACGGTGTTTACTTGGAGATCTGTTGAATAGGGCCACAGGAGAAGGACCTCATGGCGAATTGGAGTTGGGAAGATTCCTATGGATAAGTGACCTTGATAGTGATGTTTCCGAACATGACATCGTTAGGTGTTTCACCAGTGTGTCAAGGGTAATTTTTCTCGCAATTTAATTATTGTCTCTAATATATCCTAGTGAACACTACTCTCGGATGGGTCACCGGTTCTTAAGGGCCAGTTTTGTGAACCTAGATTGTGCGTTAGGGATCATTCCATAGACTGTCACACCTTTCGAGGTCGTTTGTAGTCACGTGTTCCCAACTTTTCACCTTTGTTGCCTGTGATTATGTGTGGCTTTGGCTGTTGCACCACATGCAGCCTTACGAGACTGCAAGTTCAGCAAGCTGTCCCTGAAGTCCATGGCGTATCACGTGTAACACATCGTCATGGTGGCCTACCGGCGTGTGCTACCGGACAACACTTGCATGGCCTCTTTTATGTTTGTCTACAAAAGAAGTTCCACATTGTGGCCCATTGATTGCATCTTTCTACCAATGGAGGATCATGCCTTTCAATGTTGCTTACAGTCCTGAGAACCATTCCCTGCGATGGTAAATGTGCATGCACATTGGCTTGGCAGAGTCTAATTTGAAGCCACTTTTAAGGTGTTAGTGTCATCATGGCCCAGCACCCCAATTTCCAGCTCTGTGGCAGGCTGTTTCATGAGAGAGGGAGGGGGGCAGCATTATCTATCATTGCAGATGTGGGCTTAGGACTATGGGCTGGCTCAAACGGGGCAACCACACAAAGGGGAGCAGCTGACCTGTGGGCTTAAGAGATTAAGATACTTAACTTAAATCAGTTATATAATTACATCAGATTAGGACTTTTAGGTATCTAAGGAGTGTGGATCCCCAGCTGAAAAATGGAGGATCCCATCTATTTGATCATTCAGTAAAGAAACTTTAATTGGCTTGCTCCCTTTCTTCATATCTTATCTCACTTTTAGAGGCCAATCATTAGGTTGCACTCGTGACACTGGACCTAAAATTACAAGCCTCATCCTACTTTGAGCCATGTCTGTGTGCTTCTCAATATAAGGCTCCACCACTTGCACCTAACCAATCATCGTGCAGTGGCTCCCTTGTCCTTTTCTATTAGCTAGGGACCAGGGATCCAGAGGTAAGCTAGATGAGGCAGGCCAACGGAAATTTTAACGAATGAGTGATAGACAAGATTGTAGGTTGGTAGGCATGGATAGAGAGATAGAGAAGGGGAAGCATGGCCTAGTTAATCAGGGGGGGCATATGTTATTAATTTTTCTAGGTATTTTTAAGTTTGCAATCTTATTGTTTGTCTCATGTAATAACTAATTGTAGGTCCAAGCAATTGAATTGGTTCGGGACAGTGATAGTTGTGCACACTTAGGGTGCGGCCTGATCCTGTTTCCAAGTGAGGCGTTGGCCATGAAAGTCCTGAATGGTTTCCAGAGACGGGATCTACCTCCCATGAAACAGAAGAAAATGGATTCTTATCGGATACGGGCAGCTCATCTAGCCGATGAATGCAACCCTAGAGGTAAATACAAGTTTTAGCTCTATCCTCTATGCATGTAATTTTTTTTTTTCATTTTTCATTCAACTACCAGATTATAACAACTTACTATTCAAAGTTAAAGCACTGACTATTATGAAACGGCACTTTTTTAGGATTTACCAACATTGATGATGCGAAACCATTTCCGCTGGATCCAGATTCACCTATCAGTTTGTGATGTGTTAAGTGTTCAAAATAGGTAATCTATACTAGACAACTCCATCTGCTATGTCAATTTGACTGAGTTGTATCATATTTGGAAACAATGACAAGACATGATTATGCTTTCACTCAGGTCTGTGGAGACTTAGCTGACCTCAACTTCTGGTGGATTACTATTCACAACATGATAAGCAACGACTCTCAGATGTGCTGCATATATTGCTTGAGGAATAAACTACACATGCTTCATTCTGGTTTCTGTATGTCAGAGTCAGTAATGTTTTCCATGGAACAGGCAGATTTGTTACATGTCGGTTGAATCTGTATGTGTTTTTTTTTGGGGGGGGGGGGGGGGGGGGGGGGGGGTGGGGGGGGTGGGGGGAAGGGATTTGTCTTATGACTCGACCAAATCCAATTTAACATTTTGTTCATGGTCTGGTTGGTTTTATGTGATTTTGGGGGGGGGGGGGGGGGGGGGGGGGGGGGAAGGGGATTTGTCTTATGACTCGACCAAATCCAATTTAACATTTTGTTCATGGTCTGGTTGGTTTTATGTGATTTTTTTGGGTTGCCTCATTGAGAATTTAACATCCAGCAAATAGCGCACCCACAATGTCTACTGGATCTCTGCGTTTCTTGGTTAAGTTGTTGAGAATTTGTTGAAGATTGAATAAGGCATTCAAATATGATCTGTATAGGTATTTACAGTTCTTTTTAAATAAAAAGTATGAAGCCTGATGTGGCCTCCCAAACGCCTGGGTAAGAAATAACGATGGACAGAGTTAGCCAGCATAGTTGAAGAAAGTAACTGTGCTTGTGCTTGGTTGGCTGGCTTAATCTGGTCTTTGAAGTTTATGTTTGGTTGCACGCCTTGTCTTGTTTATGACTACCTCTTTTTGGAAAGGGTGAGCTTACCTCGGTCATTTCATATGGAACAACATCCTTGTTCCTCATCCGGAAAAGCCATGGAAGCAATCGATCAAATCTCAAATTCCAAGCATCAATCCATCGCACATTTGTGCCTGCGGAGGCCAACAAGGTGGACGGCAAGGCTTGTTCATGCGCTTGAAAGCGGCCAGGCGGAAGAGCACGCCGTCGCAGGCTCATGCCACATGCTGCCCACATTGCCACTGCACGTCGCAGCGGGATACGGCCGTGCCGTGACCTTGTACCTGTTGTTGGAGCTGGCTGTCGACGGGAGTGAGCAGCACCTCCGGCGAGGGGCGTGGGCGTCCACGCGCTGATGGATTTGGCAGTTGGCCCGGAGACGCAGGACCGTACGCCGCGGAAGCAGCAACTCCGGCGAGGCCGTCCGCGCCGAGGTACGCGAGCGGGACCTCGGCAGCGGCGGCCAGCGCGTCCGGTGACGGGTTGGAGAGCGTGATTGGTTAGCTTCCAAAGTATGCCTAACCAAAACTAGGGCAAGCCAATAAATTTTGGCACTTATTTGGTTGGCATCCTAATCAAGACTCATTCCGAAAAATTTGTCCAAATTTTGGTATGACATGCCCATGTTTTGGTCGGCCAAAATTTTGGACACCAACCAATCAAGCTCATAATCCTGGGTCTTTGAAAAGGATTTCCGTGAGTCATCCTTTTTTAAATAAAAAAAAGTGATATCCGAGGAAAAGACGGAATCGGTCCCGCCGCCGACCCTGTCCCCTATCCGGGACCCCGGAGTCTCTCATCACTCACTCTCACTCTCATGATCCCACTACCCCAGCGACTGTCGGGCGTTACTGGTTCCGCGAGGCCGAACACACTCTCCTCCACCGAACCGCTCCTCCAGTCCTCCTCCTCGGACTCCTGTCAACAAGGGGGAAAAAAAACCTTGTCTCTCACCGCTGAGCATGGCTACCTTGTTGGGGAGCTTCTCCGCCTCTGCCGCCTGAGCCGCGACCAAGGTATCGCCTTTTCCCTCCTCTCGTTCTGTTCCGCGGTTGCGAGATTTCTTGCGCGCTCTGGCATCCCTAACCCTAGGCTTGTTGGGGGCAGGCGGATTGTTCGACGTCATCCAGAGCTGCTGCTTGCGGGAATCCAAGAATCCGAGCTTCGGAGAGTGTGAATCGAAGAAACCGAGCTGCTGCTTGCGGGAATCCAAGAATCCGAGCTTCGGAGAGTGTGAATCGAAGAAACCGAGCTGCTGAGTGCTCTGGAGCCCCTCGCCGGAGAGCCCTCACCAAAATGCCGCGGAATCATATCATCACGGCACCACCAACTGCTGCACTTCCCCAGCCACAGCCTCCCGCACTGCCTCCCGCAGCCCCTGTGGTGGCTTGCCTCACCGGAATCCGCGAGGGGCCTCTCCTCCCAGTCGGATGCCTCCACGGGGAGGACGCACATCTCCTCTCCGACCCACAGGTGATGAAGAAGATAGGAGAAACAGCAATGGCACGCATTTGCCAGTTCTACACGGAGGCCATCAGCAGGCTTCCCATCTATCAGTATCCCCAGCTGGTGAACGCTATGTGTTTGGAAGGGCACTGCTATGGCCCCCTCGACCCAGTCTCCAATATCATATTCAACACTATCCATGCGTTTCCCACCCGACCAAACTTCGCATCAAATTACGGCTTCTTTCGACCAATGGATCATCAGACTGAGCGTGAGTTCTATGAAGTCCTGGCTGAGCGGTCAATTGAAGGATTGTTGGTGTTTCTTTTGACATACTTCAAGTATTTGACAGGACAACAAGTCTTGAGATATTTGCATCTCACGGATTTTGATCTCCTCAAGACTGTGCTGTTGATTGAGAGGGAACGTAATGCCTGTGCCCGTGTGGAACCATTTTTCCTGCAGGGGACACATTATTGTCACACCTCTAGAAGGTTCCTCACCTCCCTCAAATTCGCAGCCACCGCAGCGCAACATCCCCGACCAGATAAGGTAGTGACTCTTGCCACTAAGGCATTAACAGCCACACAAATTAGAGATGTTCAAAGGTACCTCCGGGGACCGCTTGGTCTGAGTGATATCCTTGGAATATATGATTCCATAAAAGCTCATGTTGATCACAATCCTGTTTGTGATCCAGTCACATCCTTGAGACAAGCCATTCCATTGCGCTCTCTAATTAGCAATTTTCCAGACCCTGACCCCACAACATATTTCCATCAGCGAAAATGTTCATCATCTCTTGACTCGTCATCATGTGAACACATCCGAACGGTGAAAATGCTGCTTCTCGATAGCATCCATGGGTTCTACCTAGAGGCGCTTTCTCGCATACCCCAAGAGATATTGTTGCTGCAGCATCATGCATTCATCATCGGTGGTTACTGTTATGGACCATTTGACAATCCAGTTATGAACATCCTTCTTATGTCATTATGGTACGCAGCCTGCTTCCCTTTTGAGGGTGTTGAGACCGTAAATTCAATTTGCAACCACAAGCTGCGCCGCTTGGAGCGCCACTCGCTCACTGGCCTTGTTGCATGCCTGAAAACCCGATTTGTTTCTTTGTCGGAACATGAGGCATTGGAGTATCTGTACTTCTGCCGTTGCAACATGGCTGACGCTGTGAAGATTGCTACAGCTGCTGGGCATTCTCCATCAATGGTCAGTGATGCCTTTGTCTTAAGGAAAGCTGCTAAGGCTTCTCAGGATCCTCACCTAGAACTTCTTATACCGTTGTTGAGCATTTTTTCATCTGAGACTAAAAATGAATGGCAGCGAATAGTGACTTCAGAAAATGGTATGGTGTCTCTCTCGGCATTTCATGATCTTTGTAAACTGAGTGTTACTGTAAAGGCTATGTTGCCTACCTTGGGCTTGGAGCTCCCTTCACCTACTGAGCTCCCTGAGCTATCTGATTACATCCGTGAAACAATACGGTTAAAAAAGAGGTTTTCTTGTCCGAGCAATTATTCTTCTTTTCCAAGGTTGAAAGTGTACTAAGTGAGTATAAGGGGAAACTTATATCATCAAAGGTACGTACGTTGCTTTTTCAAAGTGCTTTATGGCTTTTTATTGTTTCATTTTCATCATTGTGTTGTGTTCCTTTTCCAGGCAAATTTGAGGTTTACTTTTCATAGTATATGTGGTTTGTCGGGAAACTTTCAGAAAGCAATGCCTTTCTATCATATCAATTTCATCGCCAGGAAGGAAGTCTCTGTTTTGCCAAGAGGTACCAGTAACTCATATGATGGACAGTATTTAGAAGGTGGCCACACGCTATTCTTTGCAGAAATTTGGTCAAATAGTGCACAGGGTTACAAATCCTACTGCTGCCCTGTTGTGGCATGTGCAAATCAAGGTATGCATTTGTCTCTCTAATCCCTTATTTCATTCTCCCGGTGTTGTTTACCCTTCATGATCCACAAAGCTATTTATAAGGCTGTAATTTACTATTTCGACTATGTATATATTCAAATCGGGGTTTTGCGGCATCACCAATTTCTTAGGTTACTTCTAGAATCAGGCCTTCTTCAGACTATCGGATACTTTTAGTTTCACTAATAATTTATATATACTCCTTGTTGATTGGGTTCATGCCCTTATAGTTGCACCGGCTATTCATTCAATAGCAGCAGTACTAGTCATGCACATGTATACCTAAAAGTCTAAGGCATTTAAACAACGACATAAACACTAGTCTCTACTAGCCCATGGGCACTGCCCCACTAGCTAGAACATGAGCAAGCTTTCACTACCAAAGCTACAAATCAAACATGAGACAGCCTGTACCGTGAGCTGGAGCACTGCTCTTTGCATTTATGAAGATAAGAAGACCACCAGGCTTACAAGTTGTATATTAAATAAAAAACTAAAAAACTCCTCAGTCTGAGACTAAGCATCTAGGCAACCAGCGATGTCCAACACGCCCTATGCTGTCTTCCTTGATTAGGTCAAAGACCTGAAATGTCTGCGGATCAATCTGCTGAAATACTCTCCGGTTATGTTCATTCCACAGATTTTAGGCAGCGTAGACAAGGACCGTGACTACAGTTTGCATTAGCAATCCTCTTCATCTTAGTGAAGCTGATCCCCATATATGCAATGATGTAATTTTATCCCCTAGAACAGAAATGGTGTCGTTTGTCCAAGCTCTGAACATTTCCCCAACTTCCTTTGCTAAACAGCAATGTAAACAAATGTGGACAGCTGTATCTGGAAGCTGATCACATGACAAATGCATTATGTTACAGGGCCAATTACATGGAAGCAATTTGTTGGCAATAAGAATTGTGCTTGTATCAACAACAATACAAAAAAAAAATGTGCTTCCCATTTGTATGAGCTCACCAGATCGCCTTTCCATCATTGAGAACCTTGGAACTGGATTAGGTATGCAGATTTTGCTGTATACTGACCATTTTGAGTCCACATCCAAGTGATCTCATCTTCACTGATTTATTCTATGAGGTCCCAGAGCATTACAAACTGATCCGTTTGCTCCACTCTGGTCATCTGCAATAGCTGTCTGGGTCAGTCCACATCCATTGGAGCTTGCCATTAAGCCAGAACTTGAGGTTTTGCCACTTCTCAAAGTGATTACAGTACTGATTCTGTCAAGTTTCTTATCGGTCAAATCACATGGCGGATCAGTTTGAACCCAAGGCCTGCTTGTATCCTTCCATTCAAACCAGAGACATTTGAGCCGTAGTGAGCCGTAGCATCCTGATAAACATGTTGAAATCCAACACCCTAGCCCACCAAGATTCTTTAGCCACATAACTCTTATCCAGTTAACCAAACAGTGGCCTCCATTTGCATCCTCTGAACCCTTTGATAGGAAATTTCGACGAACCCAATCAGTCATAAAGTCCACTCCTTGAGAGGGAAAAACTGTTCGATGCTAAAAGATTGTTGAAAGAACAAGTTGCTTTAGTCTTATCTAGAAGCAGCTGTATATCGACACGCCTAAGTTTTTTCGCGCTCAAAGGTAGGCTGAGATAGGCTTTTGATTTAACAGGGAAATAGCGGCAATGTATCCACCATTTCGAACTCATCACACCTGATCAGGTAGGCTCCATTATGCTGCACGGCAGTTGATGACTGCACAAGGTTGCAGCTGTGCGGTAGCTGGCGTTGGTGAGGCAGCGTTGCTCGATGGCCAGCAGCTGGTGAGGCCACGTTGTGTGTGCCTGCCAGCTTCCATCTAAGGGGTTGAGGAGCAAATTGTGATCCTTGGGCACCGTGTGCACCTTTTAGGCGTTGAGGGCATTTAGCTTCATTTGTGACCTAATAAAAATGTGGCATTTCTGAATCAACTGCTATAAATCTCTTTAGTGCCTGCAGCTTGGCAATCAGAATTTACAGCCTTTGCTTAGCAACTGGGTGCCCAAGGCACTATAGAGCGGTATATCCCTTTTTTTATCACTGATCACCCGTATTCATTGAAGGGAAGAGAGATCAAGAATTTACCATTGCAAATTAGCATTGCATATGTATACAGAAAGAGATAATTTTCCAGTTTGTTTGATCTTATTTAACATATAGAAAATCTGTTCTTTCAGGTCGCTGCTTTTGTTGTGAAGATGGCCTGGCTAAGATCATTCATCCAACTTCTGAGGCTTATGTGGGATCTGATGATGGCCACCTTGTTGAGTTGCATGATTATCTGTATTCTCATGCTGACACTGAACTCAAGGCAACAGATTCTGATTACTACTATTACGGTTCCAAAATAGGCAGACAGTTTGACGTAGCATTTGCTGAACACCTGAAAGAAAAGACCAAGCTGCCTGGTGCCTTGGACGTGAATGGTATGCAATGTATTTAGGGGGCAAACCAAGTGCCTTTGTGTTATTGTATCCTGCTTAACATGTAGCATTTGAAGGGCTTGACATAGAGTGATCCAAACTGAAAAGATTCAGGCAACTGAACTGGATTGCTAGCTGGTAGCGTGTCTGATGTCTTGTGCTTTTGTAATGACAAATTAGTAGCTTATGGAGCTTACGATTTCGTTGATGGGATGGATATTTGAAGTCTTCTGGCTCTTTTGAATCGTTGAGGCCCAAATAATTTGTGCAGGTACCGGTTTCTACATATGGGTTCTACACCTGTGTGCAAAGCTGTGCACTGTTCCCATGGTTAGAGAATATTGGTTGCTTGGTTGGTGGTTACTTTGCACATGTGATCGATTGCTTGCTATATGTTGTGTTTGGATGTGTTGCTTGCTGTCTCATGGGTTGCTTTCTAGCCTGCCTGGTTTAAGCTTGAGCACGCAAAATGTGTTGCTCGGCTTTGCTTCTACCGGTTTTGTTATGCTAAGCTAGCTCCAGGGGTCAGGTGGATAGGAGTGGCACTGGGACTACACTTGTTCCATTTACCGAGTCCAGTACCTGTGCACTGATAGTCTGATACGGAGTGGTCCGAATCCTATAACAACATTACTAAACTTGGCGATTTTGTCCCGTTCGGCGCAGTTTCTCGGCACGTGGCTTGTTTCTTCATCCACGCGGGACACAGGCCCATGTCAGTGACTCAGAGCGCTGGAGTCGCGGATGCCGGCGTGGGGGAGAAGACGGAGGGAGAGAGGAGGCAGCGAGGAAGACGATTCGTTCGTAACTCAATGCTAGAGCTACAGTAAGCAATGTCGACCGTCTACCGCAGCCGTCCAGCCTCCGATGATGTTCTCTGCTATTCGATTCCAGCAATGCTAGATCGGTACTGATGCAGTTTTCAATTCTGGGTCGCCTTTTCGCATCGCATCCTTGTTTGGCAATAGCTGTGGCTGTGTGCCTACGGTTTCCGATACAAAGGATGTGGATCAGCTCAGCTAGCAGACTATTTACTACCTTATGAAATTGCTGCTCTCTTATTCGTGGTGCAGGTAAGGCCATCAAAGTTGCGACAATGAAAATTGCAAGAGCGCCCTCGATATTATACAAAGTAGATGTCATTCAACCATTCCGGCCAAAAGTGTTCTGCTACAACTAAACATGAGAAAACAAGTCAAGGAGCATGAATTGCCAAACGTTGACGAGTATACGACACCAGGTCAGCTTGCAACAAGCATTGCCTACACAGGTTACAGTGTTTGCCAATGTTAATGCACAGCTTGTGGCAACAGCGCCTCCACAGGGGACAGCTTCCCACAAACAGGAGCAGAACAATCCTGCAATTCGCATTAGAATTGAATCAGAGAAAGTATAGTTACAGCTCCTTGGCCAACATGTATCAAATTATTAATCCCACAGACTGATGCGGTGCAGGCCAAAAAATGCTCTACAATCAGTGGCGGAGCTACGCTTAAAATCAAGCAGGGCCAATTCAGTGCTAAGCAAGCAACGCCATGCAGATTACTAGCTCCGACACCCTTCTTTGTGTTTACAGACAATATAAATTAAAAGTGCATGAACTAAAAATAAATAATGAGATCCAAATAAGCTATACCCAATCATCTCCTCTGAGATCACGAGCACTTGGAGGAACTCTCTGGAGTAACTCCATCAGTACCTGCACATACATTTACATGTAGCTTTCTGATTATGGAGTTTTGACTGTTTTGATTCTTATAGTTGATTAATTTATCATTGCCTTCCAAGTAAAGTCTCTTGCACAAAACAAATATTTGAAGTACCTTTCTTATCTAGTTGTGAAGAAACCTGCTGAGGTGATTCTTGGTTTAATTTTTTCAATATGCTGTAACATGGAGCATCATATATATCAGTAAATACATGTGTTTTACACAAATGTGTAGAACTAAAAAGCGTTAAAAAATTAAACAAGGACAATAAAACATAAGCTAAATACTTACCCATTAAGAACATCATCAACAAACTCACATTCCCAGCTATTATAGAATTCAAACCGGAACACCAGCTGCGAAGGGAGATGGAGGTTTATAGTGGTGGCTTCTCTCTCGTAGAAAAAAGTTTGTGCTAGATCATATGACAGATCTGCTCATCAGAGGAAAGCAGATAGTAAAAAGGAGATATAAATATGCATGGCCAGAAATAATACTCAGAAATAATCAAAAAATATTATTTTATTATTTTTGAATGCATCTTTTGAGACTATATAGAAATATAACAATGGGAGTAAGAACTTGGTTCATATAATCTTTTAACTAAATAACCCAACTGTCTCAGGAATACATTTTTCATACTTGATAATAAATGGCAAAGATAAATCATAAAGGACATGTTCCATTTTACATATTTGAACAACAGACAATTGACTGTCGTGGCCTCGTGGGCGCCCATACACAGTCTCATATAATGATACAGTGTTGGACCCATGACCCTACAGCGTCAGATGTGGAATGTACACCAGCACTAAAGAATGAATTCATAGATTGCTGTTTCCTTTTGAAGCACATAGTTATTTTATTAGTTCCAGCATTCAACAGGAAGTTCAACTCTTACCAGTTGGGTTGAAAGTTGATGCAACTAATTCTACAAGAGGAACTGACCAAAAGTTGGTAGGCCGAGGCGGCTATTTACTATTTGCAGGAGGCAATCTGTTGATTGGCAGCCCATGGGCCAGAGGGGCTGGGTGAGTGTGGTGGCAGCCAGGGCTAGGGCAGCAGCTGCCACACCCCCCTTTGGGGATGTGCAGCTACTTAAAGGAAGCCAAACACCACTGCCCTCCCAGGTGGCCCTGATAGCATTGTCTCTAGGTTTGAATACTTGATTGTGTTAAGTTAAGGAGTCCTAGGATTGCAACATAGCCGTCCTCAAAAAAGAAAAGAGAAAAGAAAGATTGGAATATAGCCTATTCAAGTTAAAGAGTCTATCTCTATGCTTTGGAGAAATGACAATGACATTGTTAGACAATGGGTTCATCTCATTAAGAAGGAAGCCATAGAAGGCATTTTTTTGACATCCTTGTGCTCTCCCTCCCTCAGACCTAGCCATAATCCTGCACCAGCCTACCCATACACCTCTGCACCTCCCGTCACACACCACCATCAGCACCACGGCAGTCATGGCCCAAAACCCAGGTCACACAGCTATATCGCCAGTCGATTCCTTCGATAATCAAATACATAATATAAATGTTGATACTCAACTAGGTGACAACTGTCTTTCCAATCATAATGTTGTCAAAGTTGCTAAGCTCATAACACAGAACACAACGGTTCTAACAGAATTAGAAGCAGACGCTTGATGGAAAAGGTGACTGTTTTTTGAAATTTAAAAATGGAAAGAAACTGACAGGATCAGCATAGTTGGCTATCCCATACTCACACTAGGTCTCAACGATATTTTCCGTACCCCATGTTTTTCACCACGTTCTGCTTGATGTTTTTCCCTACCCAATTTTCTGATTCGCATAATAACAGTGTTGCTGCTACTCATCCAATGTGTTAGAGTATATTTGGTAGTATGGATAGGAATATTATAGACTGTCATATGTATCCGGGGGGGTTGCCTTACCCCCCAAGTCTTGTACTCTCAATGCAATACATCCACAACATTATACGCATCCCTCTCTACTTTCCTACATGGTATCACGAGATTAGGGTTTGAGATCCTAGGCTAATCCTTCCGCTGCCGCCTGCGCCGCCGGCACCCTGCCTTCTTCCTCTGCCGCCGGCCGTCCACCACGGCGCACCTCCAGGGCGCCCCCCTCGACGGCCTGCTAGCGCGCCCCCGGGGAGGTCGCCCATGACCTCTGCCGGGGGCAGCGCCCCTCTTCGCGGCGGATCGATCTAATCCGCCGCCGTCCAGCGTCAGCAACAGCAGATCGAAGCGTACCTCCATCCACCCGCCATGGAAGCCGTCACCGACGCCCCGATTCGCGTCGCCATGGTGGCAGTCGCGGTCTCTGCGCGTCGCCCATGACCTACCCCGCGCTGCTGTGGTGGCAGCAGGGGGCCCGCGTGGTCACCTCGCCCGTCGTCGACGAGCTTCCCGGCGGCATCGTCGACTCCACCCCGTCGCCCCTCCTGCGAGGCGGGATCCGATCCCGCTCGTGAGGCTTCACCCTCGCCTCCCCTCCGCTCCAGGCGTCGACCTGTTGGCGACATCCGCTCGGCTCGACGGGATCTGCCGGCGGAACCCCTCCACCGCCGCCGGTCAACACTGGCCGCTCGACATGGCGGGATCCGCGGCTCCGCCCCGACTCCCTCATCCGCCGCCGGACCGGATTGGCGCCGCCCAACCGGGCGGACTTCACCTCGCCTCCCACCGGACCGACCCCTCCCTCTGATTCTCAGTCTCGCACGCTGTGGTCTTTGACCGGTGGTGTGCATATTGTAAAGAGATAAGGGTGAGCCCCACTTCGCTACGTTCACCCCGGAGTTCTACGCGAAGATCTGTTGCTGCAGTTTTTCTTTTTGCCCGATCACTGATTCGGGATTGCGTCGCCCACCGCCCGTCGATCCTGCGCCACGACTTCGACATCTGCATCGACATCACCGGCCTCTTCTTCCTCTATGACCGTGCGGCATGGCGAGATGGCCGGCACCCGGGGGCGCTTGTTTGTGCCGCCGCCTACATCGCCGCTTCTTCCGCACGTCGTCCTTCGCCGGCTCGTCTTCGCCTCCACCGATCGGGACGCCTTCACCGACTTCGTCCACCGTCGTCTCGCCTCGCGCATGCTCGGTTTGATCAGCCAACGTGCGTGATCCACCCGGCTCCCGTGACGTCCGTCCTCGCCGTGTGCGCTCCTTCACCGAGTACGGAGGGCTGCCGCTGCTTCGCCTCTTCGGGCAGCAGTGGAGCCACCCGTGGTCTTCTCCGCCGTTGCTTCCTCACCGCCGCCGACCATGTCCACGACCTCATCGTCGACTACGCGTCGCTGCGCCCTTCGCGCATGGTCTCCATCAAGCCGTTCGAGTTCTTCGTCGTCGCCTTCGAGCACCGCCGCCGCGTCGCCTAGATCGTCTAGCCTTGCGCTGGAAATCCGGGCTCTCCTCGCTTCGTCTAGCACAACCACGTCGCCAGCGTCGCCACCTCCTCTACTCCAAGCAACAGCGGGCGTCGGCATCTTCTACCTCGCAGTCTTCAGCGCCTGCGACCGCTTTGGAGGCCTTCTTTGCTGGTCCCCTTCGGTGACGGCGTCTGGTTGTGCACTTCTCCCTTGCACGTCCGGTATTGGCAACACCGGTGCGTGCCCATCGTCCCCGACGCGTTCCCGGGCCTGGCAAACCCGGGCATGCCTCGCCCGATGGCCTGACTGCATCGACTTCGGCATCGCTTCCTCTACGACTGCCTCGACGCGTCGCCATCTTCGTCTTCGGCGTCTTCTCCGTCACGCCACCATCATGGCGCCTTCTCGTGCGCCCGCGGCTTCATGTGCGGCTACCTCGTCTTCGACAACCTCGACAGCTCTACGTCGACCATGGCTATCCCACGCACGGCATCTTCGACCATGGCTCTTCGCCCTCCAGCTCGGCTACCTCGACATTGGCACAAAGGGCTACCATCCGCATGAGATACTCGCCGGTTCTCTCCAGTCGCAGCATCCGCACCGCACCGACGTTATGACTGCGGGGGGCTGTAAGTCCGTCGACTCGTGCCTTCGGCTTCTTCTCCAGTCTCACCGTCTGCGGTGCTCCCGCTGTGACTGCGGGGGAGTGTTAGAGTATATTTGGTAGTATGGATAGGAATATTATAGACTGTCATATGTATCCGGGGGGGTTGCCTTACCCCCCAAGTCTTGTACTCTCAATGCAATACATCCACAACATTATACGCATCCCTCTCTACTTTCCTACACAATGGTATTGAGCATGGTAGCTAGCGAAGAGAAATAAACTACCACGCATTGTAACTTGTACAGGATTGCCAATAATAGGAATCCCTAATATATAACCACCTTACAATTATTGATCATTTAAAAAAAGGAACCACCTTCTGGGTTCATTCAAAACACAAATATATTTAAAATTGCTACAGGATTAATTATCCCATCATAATTCCCATGGCATGTTTCATTTTAGTTCGAGTATCCTTAACAAGTTAGCTGTAATTGCAGGTATTAAAGATACATGATATGATATAATGCCTGCATTTAAATTAGAATCTAGATGTTAGACTAGATCATTCAATTGAAGATTAGATACACCTAAATTTAGTAGTTAAGGTAAACATATGGTTTCCTTAATTTCTTCCAACCAAAACCCACCAGGTGAACAATCAAGTAGAAGAGTGTTCTCCCTTCTTCATCAACTGCTTATAACTCTTGTACTATTGATTGTAGTAAGCTGTAACTAACAAGCATTTTCTCTCTTCAAACAAAACTGCCACAGCTTATACTCACATATCATAAGAGTTAAACAGAATAGTGATGAAGAATAACAACCACAGTTCCACAGCAAGCCAAGATCAACAAATATTAGGTTCCAGAAGAAGTTCACACAATGTAAGTCAAAGATACCTTTATGATCTCCAATGGAAAATCTGAAGATGGGCTGTGAAGATCTGCATCAAATTAATAAGTTTCAAATACACAAAAACAATACAACAAGAAATGGCATCACACCTTTCTTGAAAAAGCTTCAGCAGTTAATATATTTTAAAATAATACAACCCAGAATTAATAAACAGCGCAAACTTATAGGCCACAACCTATGACTATTGACTGCCTCTTTTTATGAATAACAAAGGATTTTTTCCCAATACACCCCTTTGGATCCTATGAAAGTAAAGGAAAAATTTCAAAGGATTGATATCCTATAGTTTGATTTACTGGAAAATAAAAGAAAGATATAAGACCCATTTAGCGCTACTTTTGGCCTTGGCGGTAAAATGTGTTACTTCACTCTCCTTCTGGACAAAGGAAACCGAACCAGTTGTCGCAAAGAGGAGTGGGGCCTCTGTCCAAAACGGAAAAAGAGCAGTGTGGCTACCCCTCACCATCAAATCGCCATGCTAGTCCTTCAGCAGGAACTACGCCTGTGGCCACTAACAGGATGCAATATAACCAGCCAAATGAAGTGTCACGTCATATATGTGCTTGGTGATGAAGCAAACAAAGTTGAAGGTGGAAGTTCAAGATGGGATTAGACATGTTCAGGTCTGTGCTCAGTCTGTACTCTCTTATTATGCTAATTACTGGAAGAGGTTTCGCAAAATCGCTACTGCACAGAAGAAAATGTGGTGGCTAGCTTGTTGTTTTGAATGGTAAATGACTAGTTAGTTCAAATTCAAAATGAGAGGCTCCCTTGTTCTTCCTATGGTGGTACTAAAGTGCTTCCCTTGTACATTTCTATGTTTTCGATTCCTATAGGATTGGATAAGCATGGCACATTAAAATTTGAATCCTTCGCTTGTTTTTTTCCTATTCAGAGTTTGGAAAGGAGGCCTAGAGAGTAATTCATATTAACATCTAGGTATATATATTCTTTAGTCTAATGTTTTAGTCCCTCCGAAGATCCTCCACAAGGCCACAGGGCTCAGGGGAAATGCTTTGGCTATCTCTGCACCATTGCTATCCATCTAGTGATCCCCGATTCATGGAAACTAAAGGGGTTTCTCATAAAATTCGATTCGTACCAACAAAGAATAAAGACAACATGAAGAACTTTCTACAAACTGAAAAAATAGACAGCTTTGTGATTGAGACACGGCTAAATCAAACCTCTGGATGAAGATTAAATAGTCCGTACATATTGGAGCCTGCAGTGACACGGATGCAACTTCCAGTCAATTTAACTAAACAGGACATGACGCAGGCACTAAAAGTCTATAATTAACGAAGCCGATTTTGATGTGGCACTAGAGCGAGCATGCCTACGCACCCAGCTGTTATTGGTAGTGTTGAAGTAGTAGGACGAGAGGACGGTGTCCGTCATGACAATGTCCTTAACGGCATTGTCTCGCCTCCAAAATTCATTTAGATAAGAGAGACGGAATGTCTCCTGGTCGGGGTCGTAGAGTCTGTAGGTCGCCATGGCGTCTTGCGCCTATGTTCACACACGCCTCTGGCTGCAAGCAGCAGGAACCAAACAAGATTAGATTGGGGATCCCTAGAGACAAAACCCTAGACCACTTTCTTCCACAATAGTTGGGCGGATGGGGAAGGGGAAGCAAAGGGCACGAGGGGGAAGGAGATTGCACGCATACCAGGCCGCCGCCGCCGCCGCGAGTCGCGACCGGAGTTGCCTTCCGGCTGACGCGCGTCAAGCACGGAGGAGTCGAGAAGCAGCCGTTCCCCGTGCCTGCTGTGCTGCCCGTGTGATGCCTCTTCTCCTGCTTGCTAATTATTTCGCGAAAAAAAAGAAAACGCCCACCTTCTCGGCCGTTGGCCTGATGGGCCTTGTACCCCTGGCCCACAGAAAAATTGGCTGGGCGGGCCTACGCGCCGCAAGATTGTTGTAAAAGGATCCGAGTCCGCACCGGTCGACAATCAAGGATCCGACACGAATAAGGAGAAGCACCGACTCGGAGCAACTGCCGATCGCTATATAGGCCCTGTTTGGATACCTGTTAGTTTAGTTTGGGTTAGATTGGAGCAAACTAACAGGAAATCATCCAAACAGGTGTGTTAGTTTGTGTTAATTGCAACTAACACCTCTAAAAAACTAGCACCTCTAAGAGGTGTTTTTTGTGTTAGTTTTGGTGGGACCCACAAAAAAGGAAACAAATTCCTCTCCCTCAACCTCCCTGGATCTATCTGCGCCACAAAAAAGGTGCTTTTATTGTCAAACTAATACAAGCATCCAAACAGCCCAAGTGCTAGTATTAGTGTTAGTGTTAGTTTGTGTTAGAAACTAACACTAACATCTAACAGTGTTAGAGTATCCGCACTGCTCGTCCTCTCACCTCCACAAGGACGACGCGCACCTGCGGCTGTGGGACTGGAAGCGGCGCCGCCGGTCCAGTTACGAGGAGGAGTACGGCGACAGGTCGCGGCGCGACGAGGCGAAGCAGGAGGGGATACGCCGACGCCGACGCAGCATCGTGGAGCGGAGCAAGGACTCCAGGGTGGGTGCCGCCGAAGACGACATGGATGACGACTCGCCGAACGGGGGCGGCGGCCGTCCCGGTTTGGAGGAGGAAGAAATCGACACGCTCGACGCGTTCATGAACTCCATGGTCGCAGCAGCAGCAGAGAAGTCGTCGCCGCCTGCCGCCAACCGGGACGAGAACTGGACGGAGAGAATCGTGCGACTTGGCCCTGAGGAGGAGGAGGACGACGACGACGAGGAGGACGAAGACGAGGAGGAGTTCATGAAGCATCATGTCCAAACTGAGCAACGAGGTATCCAAGAACAGTGTATTTATTTTATATTTAAGTGGTATTTTGTACTGGAGTCAGAAAAAGAACAGCATCTATTTTCAGAAAGCTTTTTTTGGCATGGGCTTCTTGTCATGGAAACTCTCTTTTGGTGACAGATCACCATTAATTATTTCCCTGATCAACAAATGATGAGTGCATATCGGGGCTAGCTATTTTGGGCTCGGCCGTACGAAGAGAAAAAAGAGAAAAATATCTAAAAAAAGTTTTGCAACAAAATTTGAAAAAAAACATGAAAAACCTTTTTGAACAAAAAAAAATAACTGTAGCCGGCCGAGCTGCCCGGGGCCGCCGCCCGCCGGGGCTCGCCGGAGCCGGCCGGGGTTGCCGCGCCCGCCGTCCCCCTCGTCGACGCCCACCGGTCGGAGTCGTCGTGCCCGCCGCCATCCTCGTCGACGCCCGTTGAGGCCGCCGCCCGTTGGGGCTCGCCGGAGACGGACGGGGTCGCCACGTGGACGAGGCTTGCGGGGCGGCGGCGCAGCCTGACGACGAGGTTGCAGGGCGGCAGGCGGCAGGCGGCAGCGTGAGTGGCTGAGAAGGTGCCTTGGTGGATGGGATAAAAGCAGGGAAGGTGTCGCGCGTGGGTGGATAGGAACGGAGCGCGTGGGTGGGTCCCACCCACGTGGTTGTACGAGCGGCGAGCGCACGGCGACTTTGGTGCGTTCGGGTTCAATATTGGGATCTCGGTGCATATCCCCGTGTGTTTTTCAACAAATCATATATCAAACTGTTTCTGCATGTCCCATGTACCAAACTCTCTTGCATTTCAGAGAAATATCAACCAAAACCCGGTGCTAAACGCGAGGTTCATTTTTCTCATGATTTTCCTTTTTTTTTACAGCACCGTACTTTCTGCTGTAATAAAACGGGAAGTAACAGTGCCACAATGACAGTAATGCTATAATCAAGGATCCGACACGAATAAGGAGGACAAGCACCGACTCGGTCTCGGATCGGAGCAACTGCCGATCCCTATAGATAGAGATAAGGCGTAGCTGTAGATCCGAGCGCCCATAGTAGCCAAATTAAACTGATAAAAACTTGAACATGGCCGTTCAGTGCACGCACTGCTCGTCATCTGATAAAAAATTGAACGGGGACGGCGCGCACCTGCGGCTGTGGGACCGGAAGCGGCGCCCCCGGTCCAGTTACGAGGAGGAGTACGGCGACAGGTCGCGGCGCGACGAGGAGAAGCAGGAGGGGATGCGCCGACGCCGCCGCAGCGTCGTGGAGCGGAGCAAGGACTCCAGGGAGGGTGCCGCCGCCGACGACATGGATGACGACGACTCGCCGAACGGGGGCGGCGGCCGTCCCGGTTTGGAGGAGGAAGAAATCGACACGCTCGACGCGTTCATGAACTCCATGGTCGCAGCAGCAGCAGCAGCAGAGAAGTCGCCGCCGCCTGCCGCCAACCGGGACGAGAACTGGACGGAGAGAATCGTGCGACTTGATGCTGATTACTCCGACTCGACCGGCCCTGAGGAGGAGGAGGAGGACGACGACGAGGAGGACGAAGACGAGGAGGAGTTCATGAAGCATCATGTCATCATCAAGAAGAGAAGAAAGGCAACAACAACGGAGATCGTTGACCACGGCGAGGTCGACTACCCGCCGTTCCGGAAGCGCTTCTACATTGAGTCGCCGGAGATCTCAAAGGCCACCGGCGAGGAAGTTGCGGCCTACAGGAAGCAGCGGGAGATCAAGGTGCACGGCAAAGACGTGCCCAAGCCGATCAGGTCGTGGGTGCAGTGCGGGTTGGCAAGCAGGCTCCTTGGCGCCGTAAGGGATAAGCTCGGGTTGGAGAAGCCGACGCCGATACAGGCGCAGGCGCTGCCGGTCATAATGAGCGGCCGCGACTGCATCGGGATCGCCAAGACGGGCTCCGGCAAGACGCTTGCTTTCGTCCTCCCGATGCTCCGGCACGTCAAGGACCAGCCGCCGGCCGCGCCCGGTGACGGTCCTGTTGCGCTCGTCATCGTCCCAACCAGAGAGCTCGTGTCGCAGATACACTCGGACATCAGGAAGCTGTCTGCGCCACTTGGCATCCGCTGCGCCGCCATCTACGGCGGCGCAGGGATCGCCCAGCAGATCGGCGTGCTGAAGAGGGGCGCGGAGGTCGTTGTGTGTACGCCGGGCAGGATGGTCGACATCCTCTGCGCCGGCAACGGCAAGGTCACCAACCTTGCGAGGGTTACCTTCTTGGTGATGGACGAAGCCGACAGGATGCTAGATCTGGGCTTTGGGCCCCAGATCAGCTGGATCATCCAGCGCACCCGTCCCGACAGGCAGACCGTGCTATTCTCCGCCACGTTCCCGTGGCAGCTGGAGAAGCTGGCGCGCAGCTGGGTGCTGAGCGAGCCCGTTGAGGTCACGGTGGGCCGGAGGGGCGCGGTGAACGCGGACGTGGAGCAGCTGGTGGAGGTGCGGCGGCGCGGGAGGGAGAGGTTCCTCAGGCTGCTGGAGCTACTCGGGGAGCGGTTGCACAAGGGGAATAATAAGGCCCTCGTGTTCGTGCAGTCGCAAGACGGATGCGATTCCCTGTTCCAAGACTTGGTCCTGCACTGGTACCCATGCCTGACCCTGCACGGCGGGAAAGAGCAGGACGACCGGGAGTCGGCCATCGCCGATTTCAAGGGCAGCGTCTGCGACCTGCTCGTTGCCACCGGCGTCGCCGCCAGGGGCCTGGACGTGACAGGACTCGAGCTGGTCGTGAACTACGATGCCCCGAGCCACTACGAGGAGTACGTGAACCGCGTTGGCCGGACCGGCCGCGCCGGCAGGAAGGGCCTTGCCGTGACCTTCATCTCCGAGGAGGAGGAGCGGTATGCTCCGGACCTCGTCGCGGCTCTCGAGCGCTCCCGGCAGGCTGTTCCGGAGGACCTCAAGGCTCTGGCTGACAGCTTCACGGCAAAGGTGAAGCAGGGGAAGGAGCAGGAACACGGGTCGGGCTACGGGGGCAGCGGCTTCAGGTTCAACGAGGACGAGGAGAAGGCGCGCAGGGACGCGAGGAAGGCCCAGGCAATGGCGCATTACTACGAGGAGGAAATGGCGGCCTATTATTCCAAGCACACGACAAAAGCGGCATCATCGCTTTCTCCCATGCCTCCACCTAGCAGAGTACGTCTCGGGCTGCCGCCTCGAACGCTCGGAGGCTCTCCAGTCTGGACTACCTGACCTGCACGATCCACATATACATATATGTGGTGGAGGGATCCCAACGTGTTTATTCGCGGATCCAGCCAGAACGCAAAGGACCGCTACAAGATCAGGACGACGCCCGATGGATCGTACCTGCCCTGCCGTCAAGAACACCTTTTGGCGATTTTTTGCTCCATAAGGTGTTACAAAAGCGTGGTAAGATGTATGATGCCACATAGAGCTTGATTATGTAGCACGTTTTTATGTAGTATTGTATGGGTATGCCCTCAACAACGTACGCACTGCGATACGGTATATATATGTAAATTCAACTTTACTTGTGTCACATACTGTACTTAGCTTTATTTCGTCTTGCAGGAGGCTGCACTCAAACGCTGACCTCTGTCCTCCTTAATAGACAAGTACAGTATATCCGAGTTTCCATCGATGTATATTATATGAGGAAAGCTAAAGGGAGGAGGGCCTCCCTTTAGCGTTACGGCGAGCCCTTCCCCCTTCCTCTTCTTCTTCTTCCAGCGTGAGCCGGCCTCCCTCTTCTTCTTCTTCCTCAGGTCCAGGCAGGAACGGGGCGGCGGCGGCGGCTGGAGGAGGGGGGAACTTTAGGGTTATGGGGTTGCCGGAGGGATCCATATCCAGTGGACCTACAGGGGAGGGTTGGGGCGGGGGCCGGCCGGCGGTGGTGGCGGGAGCAACAGCAGCGGAGCAGAGGTGGCAGGGGATCCCGTCGAGCTCGTTGGCGCGGCATCGGGTTCGGGGCGGCGACGGAGGCGGCCCCCGGTCGCCGGAGCCAGGGGAGGTCGGTGTCGCAGTGGAGGGATTAGGGTTAGGGCCGCGGAGGTCGGCGGCGGTGGAGGCAGCGGGAGGTCGGTGTCGCAGTGGAGGCTCTCCAGTCTGGACTACCTGACCTGCACGATCCACATATACATATATGTAGTGGAGGGATCCCAACGTGTTCATTCGCGGATCCAGCCAGAACGCAAAGGACCGCTACAAGATCAGGACGACGCCGATGGATCGTACCTACCCTGCCGTCAAGAACACCTGTGGCGATTTTTTGCTCTATAAGGTGTTGCAAAAGCGTGTTAAGATGTATGATGCCATAATAACAATTTTTTGGAGACGCGAGTCGACCCGCCGGCACCTACTGTAGCTCCTTCCACCCCCGAGCCCGCCGGCCGCCACTCCGGCACCGGCGGCCATGACCGTCACCCCCACCCTCCCCTCCCCCGCGCGCGGCGCCCCCTCCACCGCGCCCGCGAGCCCGCTGGCCGTCACTCCGGCACCGGCGGCCACGACCGTCCCCCGCAGCGATAAGGGTAAGTCTGTTTCTTCCTCCCTCTCTCCTGATGCCCGCCCCTTCCTCCCAAGCGCCGTCCCGACAGGCCGCTCCAAGCTTCGGAGATGGACGGAGATGAGCGACTCCGACTCCGACGACGAGTTCGTCGCGCCCGCCCCCTCCTACCTCGACGCGCTGCGGTCCGGCCCAGCCTCCGCCTCGACATCTGGCCCGTGCTCGCTGCCGCGGCCGTCGGGCGCAGCGGACCTCGCCCCGGCCGTGCGAGGGGATGACGAGCGCGGCACGCCCCGCCGTCCGCCGCCTCCACCACCACCTCGACGCCAACCGCCTCCGCCACCATCTCGACGTCGGCCGTCGCCACCACCGCCTCGTCGTCGGCGCCCGCGGGCCGAGCTGGTGCACGGCCTACCTCTCCGGCACGAACGTCGTCCCGCTGCACCAAGCCGGCGCGGTGACAGGGCGGCCCTCCCCCACGGGGGCAGATCTGGTCCGCCCCCGGCCCGGCTCCCTTCGCCGCCTCCTCTTCCCCCACAGCTGCAGCAGTGGCGCCGCCGCGGGTCGTCTTCACCACCGCCACCGACGCCACGTCGCCGCGGCTCGCCGTCCCCGCCCGCCGTGCACCGCGTCCCGGCTAACAAGAGGTTGGGACCGCACCCACCAGCCAGGCGTCGCGTCTCACCACCCGATGCTGACGGGTGGCAGGAGGTGCTGGGTCAGTCGGCCTCCCCACCGCTGCGCGGACCACCGCCGCCGATCGGGGGGCCGCGACCGTTGCCGCCGGAGCTCGCCGACAAATGCCTTAACTGCCTCTCCACCGCCCATCGCCGAGCCGACTGCAAGATGCCTACGAGATGTCTCCGCTGCAATGGTCTTCACCACATCGCCCGTCACTGCAAGAGACCACGCCGGGCAGCCCAGCCGACCACCCCGGCCAACGCGGCTCCTCCGCCCTGCCGCGCAGTTCGCGCCAGGCGTGATCACAACGGCGAGGTTGCCATGGGCGCCCCAGGTGTCCCAACGCAGCGTGAGACGCTGCGGCTGGCTGCTCCTGGATCCCACGCCGGTGCGGCGGGGGCAAGCTCCAGCGGGCATGAGCCGCGGCGCTTCACCGAGGCTCCGCGCCGGCCGGGCAGCCCCGGCACGCCTCGCGACGCTCGGGGGGACACGCCACCGCCCGGCCCTGCGAACGGTGGCGGCTCCTACGCGCCGGAGGCATCCTTGATGGACATTGTGAGGGATATAGTACCGGGGTACCTCACGAGCAAGCCTGGCAGCCCACCAAAAGGGGGCGGCCCAGTCCACCGTTCTGGACCTGAAGACGTGCGGGACAAGTCGGCGCGCGGAGGAAGGATCTGGAAGGAGAAGTCCTAGTTAGAATAGGAATTATTGTAAAGAAGGAAAGGATTCTTAGAGATAGGATCGGATACAAACCGACTTGTAACCCTGCCCCCCGATATATAAGGCGAGCAGGGACCCCCTCAAAAAGCATCGGAGAACTGAATACACCACATCTCAACTCATAGCGAAATCTACGCAATACAACACCCCAAAACAGGACGTAGGGTATTACGTCGAGTCGACGGCCTGAACCTGTATAAACTCTTGTGTCTGTCCATCCTAACCATCTTGCTTCCGATCTTTGCGATCTTCCCTACATTACAAATCACTTCCGTGGGCTACCCCGTGGAAGACTGCCGGAGATAATATCACCGACAGTGGCGCGCCAGGTAGGGGATATCGCCGAGATCAATCTGGTAAGTTCGATGGATCGCGTCAAGATCTTGGACAGTTGCAACCTCCCGGACGTCGACGAAGTCGAGATCCAGTTCGGGGACGTCATCACCACCACCGTCTCGGATACCCAGGCGGCGGATGCGACGGACGCCACGGAAATCTCCTCTCTGGCGCCGACTTCGGCCATCACGGCCCAATCCGGCCCAATCGCCTCTGATCGTGCCGGATCTACCCCGCTGAGTCCTTCGCAGAACGCGAAGACAAACCAGTCGGGAACAGATCTACCATCACTCGGTTTCGATCCGACTCCTGAGAGTCGCGTCGCCGAATCATCGCAGAGCGTAAACGCTCAACCTACACGCGTCCATAGCCCTGAGGTCATTGCTGTTCAGACCCCCGGCTTTTGCGCGCTTGCTCGAAACAAAAGATGAAGGACATCGTCCAGTCGGATGATTACTTCTCTGGGAGCGACTCCTATGGGCTAGATCTGCTGGGACCCTCAATCCTAGACGATCTGCCGGAAGGATACACAGTGTCCGATGCCTCTACAGAGCCGGAACTACTAGGATCACTCGGAGAATTGACTCCGAGTAGTTTGGAGCGTTACACGCCCACATCCGACTTCTCCGAGTCCGAGGAAGACTACCTCGCGCAAGAAGGAGTCGGATCATATTGTTACATGGTGGCGCCAGCAACGCCAACCAATCCCGTCTCAGAAGATGAGGTCACTCCTGCTGAGGAGACGACCGAAGCCAGGAACCAGCGTCGAGGACGCAATGCCAGTCGGGCGACTCGCAGAGCCGCACGACCACACGGAGCCGCCGCGTCAGGATCTGGTACTGCTCGACTCCAGGAACCTCGCTCTGAAGATCATCGTCGCCAACGGGATCAACACGAGCGGAGGAGCGCCCGGAACTTGATGCGCGACGGCACGTTCGAGTTCAACGGACACGAAGTCTACGAAACGCCGGTCCAGAACCTCGTTACTATCAACGAGGAAATCAATCGGCTACCGCCTAACACTCCGGGCCTGAAAAAGGTAAGGGCTCTCGTACAGGCCGCCTCCGTCCAGGTTCACCAGATGCAAGGCAGAACGACTACCGACGCTCCTGAACCCGGTTCATCTCGACACCGGGCCGGCGGCGGATCGGGTCGCGATGAAGACCTCCGCACCACGATCAACAGAGATCGAGATGCAAGGGACATCATCACCAATAGCGCTGAAGAGCGCCATCGCGAAGAACTCCGACGGCGCCAAGAGTATGATCGGGATCATGGAAATCCCCGTCATAACCCCAACAGAAGCGGTTACTCGACAGAGTCAGACTACTCTGACCTCTCCGGTAGCCCAAGGCGCGGCAACAATGGTGGTCGACGACGAGTGCTTCCGCCACCCAGGCGGCCGACTCCGCCAAGAGATCGGACTCCACCGCGCAGCAGAACCTACCGACAGGACCGAACTCCACCCAGGACTCGGAACTATCGGAGGACCCGTTCCCCACCTAGGGACCGGGATCGCAGGAGGGACAGCACACCCCCAAGAGCGGTTGACGGATCGGGTCCGAGTGATTCCCGCCCTAGAGGTCGGATCGGCGGATTCCAGTCGTTCACCGAGCGCTTGAGAAGCGTGACGTGGCCCAGAGGCTTCAAGCTGTCGGACATCGACAAGTACGACGGGAAATCTGACCCATCTCAATGGCTTCAGATCTACTATACCGCCGTACAAGCAGCCGGCGGCGACGAGGACGTGATGGCAAACTATCTTCCCATCATGCTCACCAAGGACTGCCGCAATTGGCTGGCAGGACTCCCGCAGGACGCCATTGACAACTGGGAGCAGCTTACCGAACTCTTCATCGGTAACTATCTCGGTACCTGGGAAAGGCCCGGGAGCAAGCGGCTCCTCGTCAGATCAGGCAGCGCAAGAACGAGACTCTGCATGACTTCGTCCGCAGGTTCTCGGAAAAGCGCAACTCCATCACGGACGTCACGGATCAGGAGGTGATGTCAGCTTTCCAGCGTGGCATCTCCGATGGAAGACTGATCCATAAGTGGACTCGGAAGCCACCGCGACTGTCAATGACATGTTCCGGGTCGCTAGCACGTGGGCGGACGCCGAGATCGCGGAAAGAGAACA
Organism: Urochloa ruziziensis; assembly: GCA_015476505.1. NCBI lineage: Eukaryota > Viridiplantae > Streptophyta > Magnoliopsida > Poales > Poaceae > Urochloa > Urochloa ruziziensis. The sequence goes on along the minus strand of CM027120.1, from coordinate 65,956,335 downwards.
ACTCAGCGAGATTAGAAGTCGCTGGGAAGAAGAGAACAAGACGACTCGCAAACGCGACCGCCGCGACGACGAAGAACGACACGACGACCATCGACGCAACGACAGCCAACCCCGCAAGAAGAAGAGCGAAGGAGACATGGTCGCCGCCCTGGAC